>JACMIF010003281.1:0-15080 GCA_014805445.1 Diplogasteroides magnus
CGCTGTCCGACATAATTTGTGTCAGAATGACATGCCTGCCTACTATACATAACCACACACATTGGAATTGTGCAACTTCTCTAAGTAAAGATAGATGTGTTTTTTAAAAAGTGGTCAAGACTTTCTCCCCAACCTAATACTTTATAACATTTCATTTTCTTTTCTCTTTTTGACATTGGGTTAAGAAGAAATCCCTTCGGCAATGGAATGATACAATAGTTTTGATTAAATTAGCCAGCCGATCTGTGCTCGGACACGAAAACGCCACTTGCCTGATATTTCCCAATGAGTTCAGGCCTCCTTCTTACGCAATAAAGTAGGAAGAGCTGGAATTAATTTTCATCGTAGTTAATTTATTTAAAAAAAACATAAATGGATAGCTGTACCATCGATGCTGGCACATTGCAGTACATGACATTCATCACTAACGCGCATTCTACCACTCCAAGATGAGGACTTACTGATGGAACGTAGAATATCCAGAGTACAAGGGCATTCTGTCCAGCGACGCGTCGGAATGAGCTCTGTATCATCACTTCCATACCCCAGTTGGCCATTCCACTCATGATTAGCACTGAAAAGAATCTCATTTTACTAATCTGAGCCGACAACGGGTTCTAAATATTTATCGTCATTCTTCTCTGGAGAGCGGATGACTCTGTCACTCATAGATAACCGCCATGTGGAGATTTTACCGATTTCGATGCCCTGACTGACACCAGTAAGCATGGAAGACTACGGAAGGCGTTAACGATTAAAGTACCTACATATGTACACTTTTAGATGGCAAAAATTCCTATAGAGAGATTTTCCATATACAGTCTGGCTCATAAGTTTGATTCCACTTCTTTGGCCATAACTTTGTTCGAAATGGTCGAATCTCCGTGAAATTTTTTTTGGGAGTTCCCTACGTAGACTACTACAATATCTTGAAATGACGTGGAGCGGTCGCGCATGGGGGCCGAACCGACATGGGGGACGAAAGTTTTGCCATTTTGTCCTCAGGCATGCTAGACATACAAAAAAATTAATGTAGATACTACCCACCCAGGGAACCTTAGAACCGCATAGCATGGAATTTTAGGTTGCTTCCCCTTTGCAGGAAAAATCCGCAAATATGACCACTTTTTGTACTTTTTCGTCCGCCCTAAGCGGGGGCAAAAGAAAAATGACTGTCTAAGTAGCCGATAATTATACAGGGCTAGTCGGACATGTTCCCTGAAAATTATCTCTTCATCTAACAAAAATAGCGTTTCTGTGGGGCTGTTTTTGGGGCACTTTTGAGATCTCCGGAACTTCTACGCCGATAATAGCTGATCTACCGCAAGTTGAACATTTATGGCAAAATGGCCCCATTAGCCATAGCCAACACCACAACAACATATCTCCACTATCGTGTCCTGTGGAATTTTTTTCGTGGTCTTGGTTCAAAAAAATTGAAGTACCATGATACGGGTATCATGGTGCGAAAAAATTTTGATCAAGGATCAGCATGGGGTATATTTTTTTGAGGTGTCCACCACATGTGGTGATTATATCCTCAATCGATATTGGTACTGAAAAGTGGGGTCGCCCAGAGCAATATTTTCTCGAACGCAGACGCCAAAAAAGTGAATGGCACATCAATCGCACATCGAAGTGCATGCGTTCTCTCTAATTCTTCTTCGAGCACTCTTTCAGCTGATAGAAAACCGCTCGGGGAAGAATTAGAGAGAACGAATGCACTTTGATGTGGGATTGTTGTGCGCTTCACGGTCAGGGACGACACAACCACACAGACGGTTTTTCGCGAGTTTTTTCTTCAAATTTTGGTTATGTGCTTCTTATTTTCCCACAAAGATCAAAGTAATTTTCCCATCACGGCGATTGCGGTTTTGTCAGAGTTAGGATTCTATCCGACGATACTAGATACAAAGTTAGAAGAGCAATGATTTAGCAGTATAGTGAGATCTTTTCCATCCTTGAATTTTGTAATTCTTTCGGCGCTTCAATTCGAGATGTTTCTAAATTAAAGAAATGCATAAATACACTCAAGTTCGTTGCATAAAAACGTCACAGGCCGTTTGCGGGTGTGCAATATTGAAAGATATTTGCACATGTTGCTCCATCTTTTCTTTATGCACAATAGACATTGTCTGAACAAGGAAGCCCATTTATTGAAGCCATAGGCGCGATGCATGCGCCATTTAAGCCATGTCTACTTTGCAGATTTCGTAGTATTGTGCGGGGGATCTCACGGCATGTATAAGAAGAGATTGTAGGCGAAAAACAATTCTGCGAAGACCTTTCAGTAAATAAGAAGCAACGGAATGCAGAGCAAACCATTGAGACAATATTGTAAAAATTTCCTTTGCACAAATTTTGTTGAACTCCACTACCGTTTCCATGCATAAAGTGCAAAATCATAAATGTCAGCATTTATCAGTGATAAAAGATAATGAGAAACAGCTAATCTTTGGTTGTATTGATATTCTTCGTTGCCCACACTTCGCTGAGTCAATGTGTAGTAGGGTTTCTAAACCGGGAGTAGAGTGCATTCATCTGTTGTCCGATTCCCGAGGAGCGGTTGTCTGTTGCATGAATGAGACAACAGCTCCTTCGAAATCAGACAGCAGACGAATGCCCTCTACTCCCGATTTAGAAACCCTAATGTGCAGGTCGTTGCTCTTCTGTTCTACGACTGGTGTTCATTGACGTGAAGGGATTTGGTATTATTCGTGTCGTATTATGGTAACACGCTGAATACGCCAACAGACGTTCGAACGCGATCTGAAATGCTACAGCTGCTTCCTCTTACATGGTTGAAATGAGACATTGATCTGTCCATTCAGTGATTTAAACTAGCTCGCTACGCGTCCATACAGTTAAACTCCGACTGTAGGATTACGGTAGGATACGGTAGTCAAGCTTACGTTTTTCGGAGTCGCCGTTTTCGATTACTCCTACGGGGTGAAAATGGGGCTATTTGGACTATTTTGAAATTTTTGGTTCGGTTACGGTAGGGGCATGCCACGGTAGGTTACTGTAGAATTACGATAGCTGGGTTACGGTAGGTTGTGTTACGGTTGAACTTGTCTCGCCGAGTACTATCGATTGGTTTTTGGTTTAAGTCTCTAAGATCATTTTGAAGGGTAGTTGGTGGCGACGGACGCTCACACGCACGAACGGACGCCGTGACAGACATTAGGGTTTTGTATATATAAGGTAATTCACATGCAACATTATCCTGGAGAGTCAGAATCGTAATTGATACCTGTCTGAAGACCTTGACGAAGGCGATTGAAGCCAGGACGTTTGCGCCAACAGTAATGTATGTTAAAAAATCGAGAATCGAATGTATTACGGGTGGCACGTTGACACCTAAATGCCCGCTCATCGTTGATCTATGAACCTTTTTAGATGAAACTTTCGTCAACAGAATCTTGTTTTCAATGGATAAACGAAGGAAAAACATATGTTGCTTACCTGATAGTGTGTTATTGAGGAAAAAATTCACAAATGCTCCGCCCATTGATACCATAGGCACTATGGACTGTACAATGAGACTGACCGAGATGGAAACATCGATCGTGGAAGAAGCTCCGCGTGCTTAATGAGAATCTCCTCAATTTGTCGGTAATTCTCCCTTCAGAGCGTAAGCTATTTGGCAGTTGGATATTATTAACACCTGAGAGCAGCAGGGGCTGAGATATCAGAGAACTGCTTTTGCTCCAATGCTTTTGACCGATAGTGTACGTATCTATGAAATGAAATGAACAAAGATGATTTTTGGATACATATCCCGTAAAAACTGTCTTTCATGAAAGAAAACCCACACAATCCAACTTTCGCATTGTGCGCCAGGATGAAAAAGATCGTTTTGATGTTAAGAAAGACTGCGATCACAACTACGAGCCAGAGCCAGAGAAGAAATGCCTGAAAAGAAAATAGTTTTCGTTTTCGAAATCACTATTTAACAACGAGACTCGTCAAACGCAAAATATCGTAGAGTGAAAGAGGTTTTAGCCAATGCATCAAAATTATCGTAGCCTAACGTATCGTATCGAAGCCATAAATTATCGAATCCTTTAAATTTTATACAAATAAATTGAGTTAGATACAGTGGGTGAATACCTTAGTGATCCAAGGATCAGGAACAAGACTGATGTAACTGCAAACATCGTACGGTTGAACAACACCGAAGAATATGCCGACGACTGCGTGCGCAACCTAAAATACATAGATTGAAAACTGTTACCTAATTCCTAGTATATCTGCAGAAAATGATGGAGCTGCCTACACAGATGAAAAGCACTCACATTGATCGATCCAAGTGCGATTGTTGCGATGGACAGTCGTTTGAATGTCAATTTGACGCCCCACAGAATGGAGAAATACCGACCGACGGCCATTACCTAAAAATATGATTTTTTTGTCTGAATTGTAGGCGGTTTCTTCAATAGATTCTACAGCTAACCTTTTATTAAAATCCAAAAAAAGAAAACAAACATTCGTGATTTTGTATCCATGATATTATGAACTAACTGGCACTGGCAGGAACGACGCAGTCAGGCAGGTCGCTTGTGAATGTCTGAGAATGGTGCATACTCCGAGTTGGATCGGGAAGTCCTGTAAGCATTCTTTTTACATCCAAAAGCAACTGACATTCCCAATACGAGCCCTACTAATGTACAACGATTGTGCTCTCTTTTTGGCGTGGTTTTTGGCTCACTTGACTCGAAATGAAGTAAATGAACGTGTTGAAGAGTGTGGGCGGAAAGACGAGAAGAGACTGCGAGACTGCGCCGAAGATGATACTGTGCTGTAGAAATTATTCATTATCAGCTTTTCTCTTCTTACTGAATTCCATTTCTTAATATCTTCATCACCTTGAGAATATAGCATAGGTACCTCTACTCGGTCGATGACGAACAACGGGCATAAATGAATCGGGCAATAGCTCTATACTGACGAAACTGGCTGTTGATTCGCCAAATGGAAGATGTGGCTGTCTATCATTACTATTGCCGCGGGAATTCAACTGTATGAAAGTGTGTCTATATCTGGGTCATACATATGATACCCAGGCACTGTTATGATTCACCCGAAGCAACTTTCGCTTACCCGATACATGTCTTTGAGATCCGGCCTTTTTCGCACACAATAAAGTAGGAAGAGCTGCAATTTATGGTTCCTTCAGTATAGTTGTGTACACGCCATAACAGTTTTAAAAAATTTCGTAAAAAAAGTAGTCAATAGGAATCGCTAGCACATGCACTTCATAGCAGTAAACACAAATATTTCTAGCAGCCTATTATGGGCCCAGAGTCTACTTACAGACGGAAGATAGCAGATCCATAGAACGAGGGCGTTCTGTCCAGCAAAGGATCGGTACGAGTTTTGGACGACAACTTGCATGCCCCAATTGTTGGCCACTCCGTTTATAGTGTGATTGACGAAAGAATGATTTTCCATTCATCCATGGGCGTCATTGGTACATTTCGATGAATTGTACCCATCTAATAGGTCGAGGAATGTATTTCTACCATACATGTGCTGGGTTGTAATAATATATGACGGTAGCACCCTACAAAATTCTGGTGGAACTGGTGGGAGCACCCTGTTTGGAGAATTTTTTAGTAAAAAAGTGTTTTTGCAGGCGATGACCCAGTCGAGACGTGCGACGGGACACAACGACACAAGCAATATTCGAGCAAGAAAGAACGACGAAATCACAAAATTGCTGTTCACATTATAAAATATTGGATTCGTTGACGTTGTGGCTGCGGACAGAAGCGCTAAACAGTTGCGGCATACTTGCATGTGAATAAAGAGAGCAGAATGTGACTTTCCTTGTTGAGTCTGTCTGGTATGAACCACTTTTGTGATACGTCTCCATTCATTGCAGCCCCGCCCCTTGGTGCAGTAGCACACCACTATTACTCATCATCCATTTCACTTCAAATTCACGTGTTCATGTCTTATCAGCAAATTTTGAAATGGACAATTGAACCGAGAAATTTTTTTTGAAATGGATAATTGGGCTGAGAAAAAATCAATTTTTTTCCTCAGGAATATCTGCGACGCCCACATAACTGAGCAATGAAGAAAAACTTTTTGAAATTTTTCGGAAAAACATAAACGTAGCAGAAGCACTCGACTATAGTGGTACCTTTGCCGATGTCTAAAATACCATCGGAATTATATTCATGCACATTTGTATGTACGCAAATGTCAACGTACAAAATTCCACGCAATAAACTGTGGAATTTGTACATTGATCATTTGTTTTTACTTACATTACCATTCACATTTGTATGTACTCAATTAAGCTTCAAGGAAATGGGTCAGAGTTTCACTGTTTGGCCTATGCAGTCTCTCAGTTGCCTACTATCTGCCCCGCATTACCGTTGCAGGTGCGCCCTCCTGTCTAGAATTTTCTCTTTGAGAGGTATAAAATAAGGTTTCTAAATCGGTAGCAAAGAATATTTCTCATTCGTCTGATCCGCTCGGAGCGGTTCTCCCTTCATTCGATAGACAACCGCTCCAAGTGGATTAGAAGAATGAACAATGCACTTTACTACCGATTTCGAAACCCTAGTATAAAAGAGATGGTCTCGTAAGCGCATCGTACCCCTGCCTGAGTGGGATGCACCCCTAAGTTTCCCGTCCTTCCCCCTCTCTGGCCCCCGCACAGACGTTTCTGGATCTTGAGCATCGTCGGTTGCGGTCAAGAGACCAGAGCCATATCCCTGTCATCCCTCTCGTTCTCGTACGCACTATTTGTTGCAGGATAAATTTGTAACTTGTTGCACTTGTGTGTTGGTTGTCACGGGGAGGCTTGGACCTCGTAACTGACTAAAATGTACTACAGGTTCCAAAGGTTTCAAATGATAAAATTGTATATCAATTTATCAGCAGTCATAGACAGTGAGAAATATCAGACGTTCGCTGTGTATTCAAATAAATCTTCACTCTGCCTAGTTCATTGGTTAAGGATAATATTCCACTCCTGATCTAACAATAAGAAGTTGAATCGTGAGTGATTGGGATATTGTCCTTTTATTAGACTATTGATGCCCACTAACGATAAGGGATTTGGTATTGTTCATGTTGTAAGAACTCTCTGAAGACCTGCAGACGAGTCCGAACGCCATCTGAACGATCATTTGCTTGTTTCATTTACACAGTAGAGACCGTGAATTGACTCTGATATTGACAGCCATTCAGTTCTAGCCGTCTAACTTCGTTCCTAGCGGCTGTGTCCAGGAAGGGAGAGACGACTGCTCGGAATGAAGTTATACGGATAAAAATGAACGGCTGTCAATGTCTGAGTCAATTCACGGTCTCTAGTAGAGAACTCGAAATGACTCTCAATCGAGTCACTTAATGCATTCGTTCTCGCTAACTCATTGCCGAGCGGTTGTCTATCAGATGCGAGAGACAACCGCTAGGCAATGAGTGAGAGATAAGGAATGCACTAAGTGAGTCGATTGAGAGTCATTTCGAGGTCTCTAGTCTCTAGTACACAGTACGGATGAAACCTTCCATTTCATACAGATCACAAAATAGCATAAAACAAATATATGCAGAGTCTTGATACCTGTCTGAAGACCTTGATGAAAACTATTGAAACCAGGACGTTTGCGCCAACTGTAATGTATGTGAGAAAATCGAGGCTCGATTGTATTGCTGGCGGAACGTTGACTCCTAAATTGACCGCTCATACATCTTTTAGATGAGAGTCTCGTTCATCGAAAGGATAAGTGTAACACCAACACTTATCCTAGGGTGTAGCTAATGGGACGTTATTGACAGCCGTTCATTTCTAGCCATCTAACTTCATTCCTAGCGGTCATCTCTCACTTCGCTGAGACAATAGCTAGGAATTTAATTATACGGCTAAGAATGAACGGCTGTCGATAACGTCCCATTAGCGACACTCTAACTAATCTCATACCTGAGCTGAAAAGGAAGTACATAGTGAATGGTCCACCCATTGACAACAGAGGCACAACAGACTGTACAATGAGACTGATTGAGATGCTTAGCTCGATCTTAGCGATTCCTCGTACTTAATGTGACTCAAAATTCCGATATTACCCTCCCCTTTGAATCATAGTATATTGATTACTTATTGATTACAATGAATATATTCAATTTTGACATTATATCCCACGAAAACTCGTTTCTCAGGGAAAGAAACCCACGTATTCCACCTTTCGCATTGTGCGCTAGGATGAAGAAGATTGTTCTGATGTTCAGAATCACAGCGAAAACAATAAAGAGCCAGAGCCAGAGAACAAACGCCTGAAAAGAGCTCACTGTTCGACACCGTAATTCGTGGAACTCACAATATAATTACGTGGAACATTGATTAGTAAATTTTCATATATAACAATTATCATATAAATCGATCTCTATTTAAATAAAAAATAGAAGAATGGATACCTGTGTGATTCGAACATCCGGAACGTAGTTGACGTAACTACAGACATCGAACGGTCGAACCACACCGAAGAATATGATGAACAGTCCATGAGCAATCTAAAATATAATAGATTGAAAACTTTTTTTCATTCTGAGCAAACACATCTGATTTCTAAGTGCAGACAATGAGCTGTTGTATACAAGCTGCAAAACGGGAACCTAGCAATACGCCCCATCACATACGGAATACACCCTCAAAAGCTCACATTGACGGATCCCAACGCTATTGTTGCGATGGCAAGTCGTTTGAATGTCAAATGGATGCCCCAGAGTAGGGAGAGATACCGACCTATGGCCATTACCTAAAAATATTGTATTTTGACTGAATTGTTGAAGGTTTCTTCAATAATACTGGCATCCATATTCTTAGCTAACAATAAGATGTATTCTGAACTAACTGGCACAGGCAGGAATGACATAGTCAGGAAGGCCGATTGAGAATGTCGGAGAACAGCATTCCAAGTGAGATCGGGAAGTTAAAGAATTTTTCCCATCCCAATGCAACTGACGTTCTACGAACGAGCGCTAAGCCTGGAAAACGCGATTGCGCTGCATCTTATTTACTAGCGGTCTAAAAACGGTAAATTTGTCGTCATTTTTCTCCGCAGCGCGGTAGTCTCATTCCCTCATTGACAACCGCGCGGCGGAAAAGAACGACGGCGAATTAACCGTTTTTGAACCCCTGTTATTTAGGTGCTATTATAATTTCGCCATTTCTCCGATCAAAACTCGTACCATATGTTTCAGCCGTTTTATTTTTGGTTGGTCCACATGAAAAGCTCGAAAAATAAAGTGAAAGCGAAAAGTTGGAAGACTTTTCGGTTGTATTCTTTATGTTCTTCATGTTATTTATTGAATGTGGATAATAGCACAACTCATGATAAAAACGAATGAACTCACTTGACTCGAAATGGAGTAGATGAACGTGTTGTATAGTGTGGGAGGAAAAACTAGCAGAGACTGCGCGAGTGCACCGAAGATGATGCTATTCTGTAGAACTTATGCATTATCAAATTCCTGATTTTCTCTCTTCTAATCCAATTCAATTTATTTATGGCTTCATTACTTTGAGTATTTAGCGCATGCACTATACTGGTCCCCCCCTTATCTCCTCACAATATAATATATATTTTCAGGGGGAATGAATGCCTTTGTGAACCCTGCTTTATGTGTGTGGTGTCTCCTGTCTTTCTCGCGCGGTTACGAACAATTGGGGCATAAATGACATTGGCAATAGCGCTATAAAGACGAGAAGAACTGTTGATTTGCAAAAGGGAAGTTCTGACTATCCATCATTACTATTTATGCGGAGACTCACGTGGGTATATAGCCGGATCATAAAATGCTAGACATACCCTAATCTAGACACTGATGTTTCCCGAATACATTTGTGATTCGCCAGGAGTAATTATCACTTGCCTGATACTTGTCTTTGAGATCCGGCCTCCTTCGCACGCAATAGAGTAGGAAGAGCTGCAATTTTGGTTCCTCCAGGAAATTTGTGTACGTAACATTAAATTAAATTTTGTTAAAAGTTCCATAATTTACTTACAGACGGAAGATAGCAGATCCATAGAACGAGGGCGTTCTGTCCAGCGAAGCGCCGATACGCATTTTGGACGACAACTTGCATGCCCCAATTGGTCATTCCACTCATGATGGCTGTGAGAAAAGAATCATTTTATATTGATCTCGAGAATACGTATGTATAATCGTAGCAGAAGCATTCGCCTAAAGATATTTTGTTTATAAAATAAGGCAGCATCGCCTGTCGGCTAGATAGTTGCGATGCAATGAGAAGGAATACGCCTTTTTCATGACGATGATGGAGACACGATTCACACGCACCCGTTTTCATTGTCCTCACACTAACGTCTATAGAAGATGACAGCATCGAACTGAACTCAGCAATTTCAAATATAATTGAATGAAGATACGCATGACATCCGGTCGCTCAGGCTAAAAATATTACATTTACTTTAACCAATTAACATCAACAATCAGTTGTGGACTTCAATATTTAAACAATGTGCCCATTTTTAAAAACTCCAACTTTTATTTGAATCTTTTCAGTGCATCACAGATTTGCGTTATCGTCGTCAGAGATGTTCACTTTCTACTGTGAACTCCTGAATCGAGCAAAACATTCAGCGCAATAAAGAGCAACGGAATGCAGAGCAAAACATTGAGACGACTGGCAACCGTTCGGAAATTTCCTTACGACAAACATATTTGGCAAAATGCCTATCTGATTGTGAGTCCTGCCAAATATGTTTAGAAAACAGGACCCCTAGTGTAAAGTTGGCCAAGTGGTCTGAGGCGCCACCTGGATCGAAGCGAGTGTAGAGTAAAAAATCATGCGTTTCTAAATTTATCAGCAATCAAAGATAACATGAAATTGATAAGTTAGTTCGATGATCAAACTCTTCACTGCTCATACTTCATTGGATAAAAGTAATAATCCACTCGTGATCCACGTTAAAAATATATTGGTTCATCTATTCGACGGGTGCTGTGCACTGAGAACGATCGATTTGGTATTGTTCGTGTTGCTAGAACTCTCTGAAGACCTACACACGAGACCGACCGCCATCTGAAATATCACAAGCTTGTTTCTTTTACACAGAACGGATGAAATGAAACCTTCCATTTTCGCAGAACTAATAGCTACTGTTCTCGCGTAATATCGGCAGGTACAACTACCGCTGGTGGTAGTTTGACTTCGAAACAACCAAATCGATACACTACCGATCGTACACCAGAATCGTTGATATTTATCCGTGTGTTTCAAATATGACGAAAATTAACAGATAAAACAATGTCTCTTGGTGGGGGAAGATGTCATTGATACCTGTCGGAAGACTTTGATGAAGACGATTGAAGCCAGGATGTTAGCGCCAAAAGTAATGTATGTGAGAACATCGAGGATCGTTAGTGTTGCGGGTGGCACATTGACTCCTAAATTATTTAATTGTCTTTGTTCTCTTGCTCATTTAGGACGGCAGATGCGCCCATCGATTCTCAGCTGATTATTGTAAGAACAGCACTGTTTTCCATACTTGGATTTCTAAATCAGTAGTAGTGATTTGTATTGGTTAACAGTATCAGCGATTGTTTCTACGAGTGATAGGCAACCGCTCAGAGCGAGTAATTCGAGCGATAAATGCACTTTACTGCCAACTCAGTAACCATATTGCATGCCTGCGTTGTTGAGAAAATGAAGCGTGAATGCTCTACCCATAGTCACCATAGGCACTATTGACTGTACAATGAGACTGATTGAGATGGAAAGATCAATCGTGGAAGCTCGTCGTGCTGAATAAAATGCCATATACTATCGTAAACAATGGCTGCCGTTTCTATGGCCAGCAGCACAATGAATAGGCTTATTTGTAATCAAGCCCAGGAACATGAATAACAGTTTCCATTCGTTTCGTTCACTGGCAGAGCCGATCTACGAGAATAATGAACTTTCTTGGCCTTGTATCCATCAAATGAAAACTGCATTTCAGAGTAGTATTCCAAAATAATCACTTTTCGCATTGTGCGCCAGGATAAAGAAGATCGTCCTAATGTTAAGAATGACAGCCACCACAAGAATCAGAAAATCGGACTATTCCGAAGAATATAATAAAGAGTCCGTGCGCAAGCTAAAATATTACCGTTTGAAAAACTTTTCTATCTCCGCAAACACTTCAGTTATCTGAATATTTACAGCGCAGCAGCTGGTTTTAAAAAATGAAAAATATCGCCTACGTTGATGGATCCCAGTGCGACTGTAGCAATGGCAAGTCGTTTGAATGTAAGTTGGATTCCCCAGAGTTGTGAGAGGTACCGACCGATGGCCATAACATTAAACATGATTCTTACCAAAGACGCAGACTGTCGCGTAGTGTTTTATTCAGAAATACATGTACACTAATTTGTCACAAGATTTTGTATACCATCTCTGCTCGGTAGGGATTCTATTTCGGTAAATTCGTCTTCATTTTTCACCGGAGAGCGGTCGTCTCTCATCCGGATGGACAACCGCTCCGAGGAGACTAATGACGACAAATTGACCGTATTAGGCCACCTACTGCGCTGCCGAGATGACCGATTGAAAGACGCAGACAGGACGTATGACGCCCGTTTTGTTAACTATATCGAAGTGCCAAATTAAGATGAACTAACAGGAACTGGCAGGAATGACGTAGTCATGCAGGTCGCTTGTGAATGTCTGAGGATTGTACACACACCGAGTAGGATCGGGACGTCCTGAGAATACTCATATTTTCATCCAAATGCAACTAATATTCCTAATACGTGCCCTACGTCGTTGAATTTAGCGAAAATATCACAACTCAGGATATTTTTTCTACAATTTTAAATTTTTTATGAAAATAGAATTTCTTGCATTGTGCTATTTTCATATGTGAAAATAGCACAATGCAAGAAATTCTGATGCACTCACTTGACTCGAAATGAAGAATATGACGGTGTTGTAAAGTGTTGGAAGAAAGACGAGAAGGCATTGCGATAGTGCACCGAAGATGATGTTGTTCTGTAAAATTTTCCTCTAATTCTAATTTTCTCATTCTTAATTGTTATTCTTATATTCTCTCATTATTTTATAAATGTTTTCATTAGCTAGTTTTCTACTTAGTTTTCAATTTATATATAATATTTCATCTACAGTTCTTACGAATATATGCTCAAAACAGCACATCATTATTTCCTGTATTGTTTCCAGTATCACGCGCACTGAATGTGCTTTATGTGAATAATTGAATGTGCGACGCGTGTTTCCTGTTTATCTCATAGCGAACAACGGGTGCAAAAGACAGGTCACAATCGCATCGTTATCCGATTTAGAGCTCATAAGTCAACTGTGCTGTCGCAAAAAAACTATTATAGAACTCTGGTGTTTGCCTGATATTTGTCAATTAGTTCCGGCCTCCTTCGGACGCAATAGATGAGAAACAGCTGCAATTAGTCTAATTTTGTCAAATTGTGAAGTGAACTATTTACGAATGCAATCGATAATCCACTAGACATTTTCAGAATTTCAGATTTTTTTCTTACTGATGGAAGATAGCATATCCACAGAACAAGGGCATTCTGCCCGGCGACGGGTCTGAAGGAGTTCTGAACCACCACTTCCATGCTCCAATTGGCCAATCCACTCATGGCTACTGAATGATTCACCTTTCTCAATACATATGAACACTTTCCAACGTAAATATTTAATAAACGATATTTTCCAACGGAAGATTGAAGACAAAATTAGAGATGGAAAACAGAGAAGAATTTATGATCATGTTGCACATAAGACCTTGACAACGAACACGCGGAAGCAACAATAGCAAGGAAAATATACATGATTCGTAAAATCTACCAAAGACGAACGACGCAAGCGGACAAGGATAATAGTGAAGTGAGCTCAGTAATTGCTAGGAGTTCTAAATCGTAAATTCGTCGTAATATTTACCGGAGAGCGGTCGTCTCTCATCCTGATGGACAACCGACCCGAGGAGATGAATGACGACAAATTTACCTGTTGAGAAGTCCTAGTAATTGCGAGATATTCTGAAGAGCCACAAGATCACATTGTGATCGGAACATTTCCATGATATAGAGCCGTTTTTTGACATTTCATAGATAAGCAGAGACTTGGAAATCACACGGTTCCGTCTCTAGTCGCTCATTTTTCTGATTATTTTTTCGTATTTAAAAAAGAAATGTGTGAAAGGCAAAGAGTACGGGAGCTGATGGAAACGCGTGGAAGCACAGAAGGAGCAAGACAACCAGGCGATCGCGATCGTCGATCCTAAAGTACCGTCGTTTCCTTCACTCCATGCTGTAGTTTCATCTTGAAATAGACGATAGCGCAGAAGCGACGCAGACACAAGAAATGCGTTAGAACGATCGAAGTGGGACACCTTATGTAGTAAACCAGCGGACCAAATGTCCGCGATCTCACCCGTTCTGCCCTTTTGCATGTGTGTTTCTGATTTTCCCACAGGCTTCAAAGCAAGTTTCCCAACATGTCTATCTTGTTTTTTTTGCAATTCGGGGATGCTGCTCCTACTATAGACACAGTTACTATAGACACAGTTAGAAGAATAAAGAGAGAAACACCAGCACTAGAGGTAATCAACTACCATATTTTTTTGCTTTCTCCATGAAAAATGCATTGACTTTTCATCTTTCTTATAATTGGAGAATACGCATGTTGTGTACTTTTATTAGAGCTGAGGTTAAGACAAACAAATTAAGAAATTCGAGCATCACTCAACAGGGGGCGGCCACAGGATTTTCATTATTCTCAAAAAATATGAAAATAATATTTTAGGGGTAGTTTTTGACGTAGATTCCGAAAATGTACCTCACTTTGCATGAAAGTCAAAATTAATTTTTTTATGAATTAAAAAAAATAGCTATCATTTGCATGGAACAGCCTATTTCACCTCATTGCCGGTCGCGTTTGTCATCGTTCTTAATTTCGTTGGAAAGATCGCGAAATTCTGATGTAGAAAAAAATATCTGTAAGTCGCCAGCGATTCCCTAATAGACGAAAAAAAGCAGTCAAAAGTACAAAATGCCCGAAAATGACGAAATTTGCCATTTTC
>JACMIF010003282.1:0-15076 GCA_014805445.1 Diplogasteroides magnus
CATGATGACATAGGTGACCATACCTAAAACGAGTTCCTCGCTAGCAAACACCACCTAATGAACCAATGTGACAAGACTTATGCAACAACCTAATATTTTCTTGAATATCAGGGTCGCCTGACGTTGAGATCATGGTCGGGGGAATATGGAAGTAAAAAATAATATAAAATTGAAAAAAGGATAAACAAAGGACCAAATTTAAAGTATGCTTTAGGCTATCCGGCATCATCGTCGGAGGTGCAGTGCACGTGGTTTTCGCACATGATTGAATTCATTTTTTTTGTAAAACTTGCCAAATCGGGAATAATCGAGAATGTAAATAAAACAGTTTATATGCATCAGTGTTGAAACATACACCTATTCAGAAGTTAAAGCGCATTGTCAATATTATAAAGAAACAAGCCAGCAACTCATCGAAAAACAGTATCCGAAAATGCGTGTCACAGAGTTTTGAAAAATAAAAAAAGAAAACTGAGAGATTTGAGAGAGAAAAAAAGAAAAAAATCTTTTTTTTACCACAACCGGCCAACAGACTTCTCTGCTCCGAAATGAAAACAATGCGTTAAGCATAACTCTCCCTCAGCATTACACATAATGCCTCTAGATTTGAGTGCATTAATTCTCTGTAATTCATCTACGAGCGGTTGACCATCCTCAGTAAGCGCTCGGAGATGAACTAAAGAGATATGAATTAGGGGTTCGAAAACGGTAAATTTGTCGTCATTCTTCTCCGGAGCGCGGTTGTCTCACTCCATGATAGACGACCGCGCGACGGAGAAGAATGACGACAAATTTACCTTTTTGGAACCCTTGTTATGGATGCACTTCGTGAGGCGATTCAACGAAGAGTTATGCGATGTCTTTCGGCAATGGTAATTTACTATCGCGCCACTATCAGTGACTTTGCTACATTTGCATCACATGCGATAGAAAACCGCTCCGCGGAGATTAGACGAATGACAATTGCACTAAAATTACTGATAGCGACACCATACAATTTACCGAGGCTGCTTTCAAATGCAAAAGCAAGCTATAAGTTTCGCCACAAACGCAAGTAGTGTAGGAATTCTTGTTGAGCAGTCGAGGAAGGGTAGATAGCAATTGAAATTGAGCAGTCGAGGAAGGGTAGATAGCAATCAAAAATCGAGCATCAACTTTCATTCATGCCAACTTGTTGGGATGACTAGAGGTCATTTCTTCGTAGCAATGTCGACCAGGGATCTGGAACGACCGCTTGCAATGATCGTGATACCAAAACATTCACAATCCTTCTGTCAGGGCTAATGAACAATGTACTAAGGATGTGCTCAAATGCGAAAAAAAACGATATGTTTCACCGCAAACTCAATTACTCCAGTTATTCTTGTTGGATAGTGAATTTGGGAATTCGATTGAAAATATCTATAATCACTTCAGTAAAGCTGCCTATTGGACCAATGCTCTAGTATCTGTCAACCCAGTATCCTGGTTTGTTCCAGTCTTCGTTTGATGATTTGTGCTGGGACTCATTGAATCGACCACTGTTTGTCGATGAAAGGGGTTGCCTTTTATATAATGTAGACTGCAACGCGAACGCTCGGATTGGTAAGATTGAATAATAGTGTTGATTTTATTTAGTTGGGAGATGCGCACGGTCAGCCGGCTGACTGTGACGTCAAAACTATTGATTGGTGGGTCATCGATACGCTTGTGGAATGAGTGCGCATTACTTAGTGCGTGGGCCATTCCCTTACACCTTGCTCCCACCCTCCTCGACCAGTCACCAGATCGTGTGTGCTTAGTTATAGATATTCATTTTCGTCTATTAAAAATCTGGTGATATGAGTTTCATTGCCAGCTTAAGAACTCCTACGTTGCTTCTTGCTCAATTTACACGTGCCACCACATAGAAAAATTCAAATAAAAGATAAATTTTTAAATCTAGGGAGATAGATACGTTTCACTGCAATCATAACCATTCACAAGTTGTTCAATAATCGATTGTCGTTTGCCTTTTGCTCGAAAATCCATAAATGTCTTCCAGATGGTCTCTATTAGGGTTTCAAAAACAATGTTGAAAAAAGCAATGTCATTGGGGGTATCAGTCTCACCAATGTCATTGGGTGCCGTTTCTTTGGGGTCATTTGCACATTGCCCCAATGTCATTGGGGTGCGAGACTCACACCCCAAAGACTTTGGGGTGAAATAGTATGCAAGACCGAGAGAGTCTTTCTCTGACCTCGTCTCGCTCTACCGAGGCCCTTACCCATTTGCATGCTCGGGTGCATGTGCACCCATACATTGGTCAGAGAAAGACTCTCTCGATCTTGCATGCTACTTTGACTTTGACTTTGACTTTGACCCAAAAATTTTGGGGTATACCCAAAGTCTTTGGGATGCACCCCAAAGTCTTTGGGGTGTGCGTCTCGCACCCAAATGACATTGGGGACGATATGCAAATGACCAAAAACTTTGGGGGTGTTTGAGACCCAATGACATTGGGTACCCTAATACATTGTTTTTGAAACCCAAGTTTCTATGCCTCCACCATCATGTTGGTCCCTCTAATCGATTATGTGGGCTGCGATGGGCAGAGCCACAAAGGTAATGATTTGTTCGAAGCGAAGCGACTCGTTTCATTTTGAAGTCATTCAGATTTTTGTAATTCAATTCATTTATCAAAACAGACTTGTGCTTACATATACAATGACTCTCGTTATTCAATCTGAGCATGGACATTGCGGAAATATTTCATTTGTGTGATGAATTAACGTTTCACCGTTGATTAAGATGTTCGCTATCGGATGAACGCAAGGCATTTTGGTCGCTATCAAAAGCATTGATTTTCTCGCCATCCATCTATAACCCCTAGTGAGAATGCTCTGAAATGAGATAGAAAACGATACGTTTCACCGCAACTATAATTACTGCACAAATTCTTGTTGGGCAATACTGTGGCGAAGGCTCGACGAATTATTTATATAAAATATCTACAATCGGATGAAAGACAACTGCACCGTTGAAATTTGCGCCCTAATGGTGATGCTGTGACAAGTTGGCCGAACTTGAGATTTTTCTAATCCAGGAATGAATAAGTTTCACTGCAATCATAATCATTCTCAACTTACTCCATTGTCGATTTGTCCTTTAACTTCCGCACTAAATCCAAAAAAAATGTATGCCAAATGCGTGCTCGCCTCCATTATGTTGATTTTCCTCCTCAATCAACAATCAAGGAGTCATCAAGATCCGAAATCTTATGGCCGACGTTAAAAAAGTCGGAGGAGTCGTGCACGTGTTCTCCGCACAGGTTTGCAATCATTATTGATTTTTTAATGAACCGGATTGCCTTCCCCAATTGCGGATAAAAATTCAAATGCTTATAAATATTTGTGATGAAACATACATTTATTCAGTCATTGAAATACGTTGTCAGTTTGAAAAACGAGCCAGAAACTATATGTTATCGGATTTTCTGTTTAATTGGTTGATTACGACTGATTAATTTTTATTACCGCAGGCCTTCTATTACATGATAGATATATGTGTGAATGAGCGAGAAGATGACGGTGTAAACAATTCGATTGATTAGGGCTCCTATCCGCATTCATTAGGCCCGGCCTTCTAGATCAGGAACTGTACGTGATCGAGTTCGTCGGTCTTCTCTCCTCGTTCTTCACAGTTTTCCCACTGGCATCCTGGTTCCAGCGATCGGTTATGGGGGCGGCAATGGGCGGATCCACACAGGTACTGAAGTGGAATGTGAAGCTGTTCTGATGCATAGTAATACCCTTTTTTGGAATTATACATATTTTGCAACTGCACTGATTTATCACAGCAGGAAGAATAACATCGCGATCCCCAAAACTGAGAGAATAAGTAAAACAACTCTCTTGTCGCTCACGCACTGCATTGATATCAGGGTTGGCAGAATGACTAAAAATAGTCATTCCGTCTCTCTGCGCTCTTCGTGCGCTAGACACGACCGCACGATGGAGAGCACAGAGAGACGGAAGGCATTATTTTAGTCATTCTGCCAACCCTGATTGATATATATATCGATAAGTTTCAATGTGCATTCAAATACTGCACGAATTAGTGATCGCCAATTTGCCGCCGTTCTTTTTTGAAAATATCAATAATCACTTCAGTTGACCTGTCTCTTCTTCTCCATGATGCTCATTGAAGTGATCTGCATTGGGCCGTTTCTCGAGTATCTGCGAAATTCGGTGAGTTCATCCACTCGTAAATGCTTATTCTTAGAATTCGTAAGATCACAAACTATGTTTTTTGTATTTATTTAAGTGTCTTCAAAAGACCACTCCCAAGAACCTCAGACGTAGAACACTCATTGACCATGAATTTAGTAATAAGCGGAACGAAATATTCAAAAATTGTCATTGAGACGTGGGGACGGTGACGTTTAATTCCAATTGAACATTGGAAGACGGTTGTCTGTAAATGGATGTTCTCCATCCAGACAAATAAAAATAACAGGTATTTACATCGGACCAGCTCTCGGACTCGATTTGCCAATCGGAAAAAGGACCTGTATGCCGTACTATGCCCTTTAACAAAGAAAAACGTAAAATTCGATTTGTTTTTGCATCGTATGCGGTGGCAGTGAATTGGTACAATGGTGGGCTGCACGAGTCATTATGGTTTTGGTCCCCCATTAGTTACGGAAATGTGGAAGAATAATTGGAAATGCGATTTGGAAAACGACCAACTAACAGTTGAAATTGACAATGTGGGCTGGATCGGTAGCTTGATTCAGCGGCGAAACGTCATTCCACACATGCGTCTGTCTGATTTTTCTATCTCCCTCCTTTCTATTATAGTTTTAGAAGCGTTTCTGCATAATAATATAATGGTGCATACGTCTCATCTGTCCATTTGGCAAAAATTTTCGCATACACTTACTGTAATGTTTCATATCACCCAATGCGGTTGTAGTGACTTGTGTTTACGAGATATGGACACCGCAAAAATACAGGAAAGACGCCTTGTCTCTTTACTATTCATGGTAGGCACCTCGACCATCATATGATTTCGTCAAAATAAAAGTTTTATTATATGATTTCTCGACGAGGTCGCAATAAGCTATTTACTCTTTTGATTGCGGCATCCACAAACCATGATCCTATGTCATCTGGTTGTGATGTCGTAAACCTCTTTGCTTGGGCACTGTTACATGAAAATATCGCCATCATATTGATTCAACTGATAGGGAAATCCTTCAGTGAATTTATACTCAAAGATACGACAAGACTAATGGAACACCCTAATACTTATTTGTTCTATAACACTACACCGTGTCTACACGTTTAACATGCTTCTATCAAACCTGGTCCATATATGGGTCGTACCCTTTTTACACCTTTCAATTAGTTAGACAGTATCGATATGTCGCAGTCATTTCTTGCAGCTCCACGTCCCTGCCCAACGCCAATTTTGGTTCTGCCTGCATCGATAAGTGGCAAAGGAGATGAAATAACGTGCCCCTCTGGTCTCATGCTCTTCGCACACACCAGTAAAATCACCCTCAGTGTATGGGGCCCCTTAACATGTAAAAAATAAATTTGGGGGTATGGAATTATTATGAAGCTGCCTACTCTGTCGAAAGTTAGTTGTCAGCAACGCTAGTTGGATATATTTTTTTTAATTACTACCAATAAATATTGCCCCTGCAGTATATTTGTTATCCGATATATTTCATTGTCAAAACGATAAATAATTATCGATTTGCCTCGTGTAATTACAATGAACAAGAGGTACATGTATGGCTAGATCACAGAATAATATTCTGAGACGGGGCCAATACAAGAAAACGACATGCTGAAATATCGTACTACTGCAATTCAAAAATGGAGTTCTCCTATTCCGCGCTGAATGCAATATACGACGAAAAGATATGGTGGAAAAGGAGAGAGGGAGAGTTATTAGGGACTTAACCGATTTGTACTAGAGAGGCCAGACCATCCCAAAATGAACGTGATTTGGTTGTTTGAAGCGATAGCCAACGAAGTCTTTCGATTGACGGTGAGAGTATTATGCACTCCAACATAACTGTTATCTATCACAGACGAAATTTACCCAGAAACAAGATTCGCAATAGTAATCAAAAAAACGAAATAATAATCAAAAAGAGAGAGACAAACAAAAAATGGTTGCTGGCGTAAAATGTACAAAAGTTGCATAGGATACATCTCAAGAATGATTCAAGTATTGCGCATGCGCTTACCAAAGATCTTCTGAGGGAGTTATCGACCCCCGCTGATCACGATGGCATGCTTCTTTTTACATGAAAATACTTCGTTGATTTTATATGCCCTGAGGGCATGTTCATCATTTTTTTCATTTGCAAGTGTTTTTCACGGCTATTTGAGTAGCGGAGACGAAACAGACCAGGATGACGGAGAGTACCGCCCTCACTGGGTTCCCAAGTATCCTATGCTCACATGCAAAAACCCAGAGCTAAAAGAGTGTCTGCTTTCCTTTTCTAAGACAGCAGGAATCAAATACGTGGACGCATATATCTCATATATGTCTTTTTAAGGCAATTATCACTCCGGATCAACCATTGCCAGCTTGCACGCCATCTCAAAAAGGACGAGACTGATGCTCTATGCCTACACCTTTTCGGAAACGCAGGCCGGAAAAAGCAGTTCCGATAGAATTGCTGGAGAGGTATGCTTCATGCATAGAATTACCGAAACGTGAATGTCTCTTTATATCGCCCTGGACAATCGACATCGGGACATTCGTGCGGTGACTGGCGCCGCCGCGCGGCATCCGCGGCAGTTGATTTTTCTCCGCATAGAGGAAGCGCATTTGTCTGATTTTCCTGTCATGTGTGCATGCCTGTTATACGCATCGAACGCAAAAGGAATGGCGCTTTTTCACCGAGCGGATTCCGAGAAAAATGTAATAAAGTTATTTGTTGTGTGCACCGATACGGTATCGTACACAGTGCAATTTTAAATTCGTTAAGATGTAATCATGAATATGGTTCTTTCGTAGCTTATTGGAAACTAGGTGACCGATAAATCAAGAACATACAAATGACAAATCAAATCATCGTGAAAGCGGGCGCCAAACCACATTCAAAGTTCAAAACAAATTGTAAAGTGCACCAGGCACCGCACACCATACCGTATAACGGTGCACACAACAAATAACTTTATTGCATTTTTCTCGGAATCCGTTCGGCGAATAAGCGCCATTCCTTTGCGCTTCGATGCGTATTCCAGGTAAGCACACATGACAGCAAAATCAGACAAGTGCGCTTCCTCTGCACGGAGAAAAACGCAATGCCGCGGATGCCGCGCGGCGGCGCCAGTCCCCGCACGAATGTCCCGATGTCGTTTGTCCAGGGCGATAGGTCAAGAGGAAGGTCAGAACGTACGTGGATGAGAAATGGGACAACAAGGCAGTGACTACAGACGACTTCTTCACAGCTGCATCCAGTGAGCCGGTGCTTCGTGGCATATCGTTCTATTTGTGCAAGGCTGGTCATGCTACAACTGCTCGTGTTCCACAAATCACCCAAGTGAAGAGCAAGTACCACTTTGTCTTTGAATCTACAGGACTTCGAGTGTGGAAATTCAAAGGGATTGGAAGTGGAGAGTTCATTGCGGCACCACTTCGGGAGAATGGAGGCAAGTTGCAGTGTTCGAAGACAAGAGGAGCCACACTGAAGATCGATCCTGCTACAAATCGTCCGAAGATCAATGATGATGACGACACTTATTGGCAGCAGTACAAATGCAGGAGCAGAGAGCACTGCCCATTGACCGAGGAACAGGAGGACGAGAGAAAAGAAGCTGCTGAACATCCCGAGTCTGAAGTGGAAACTGATCCTCATCAGAGATTATTCACTTGCCCCGTTCCAAATTGCAAGGCAGAGTACCTGTTGCACGCCATGCTCGAAAAACACATGGAAAGGGGGGAAACATTCATTTGTTGTGGAAAGGGAGAGTTTCGATGACTTCTCTCGCTCTGATTGGTATGAAATACTGAACCAGGAGAAGGAGGAGAAGACACAGGCAGTGAAGAAAGTTGTTGACAAGATGGCCAAGACACGAAGGAAGGAGAAGGAAGGAGCACTGATTGGATGGGCAGAGAAGAAGCAGAAGTCAAGAATTCCTTTGACTAAGGATCAGAAAAAGTTCATGGAGGATCTCTACAATAGAGGAGCTGCCAACACGAAGGACAGAACAACTCCTGAAGAAGCTGCTAAGATCATGAGAGAGGAAGTAAAGGGAGGCAAGAAGAGATTCCCTGCTAAGAACTGGCTGACTCCTCGACAGATTTCATCCTACTTCCACAGGGTTGCTGCGGAGAATACAAGGAACGCGAAGGCTCAGAATGTACAACAGCAATCGAGCAAAGGGCGAGGAAGAACAAGGACCCACAACAGACGAAGGAGACATCATCACCGGGTGAACAGGGCTGCTGCCGGCCAGGAGAACATTCCTCCAGCTGAATCGAAGGCGGATGATTTGAACGACATCGATGAAGATCCTAGCAAAGATCAGTACATCTGGGAACATACACTCTTTCCAGATGATATTAAGGGCTGGAAATAGAAGAGAAGAAAACAGAACTGTTTGCTAAAGGAAACTAATTATTGTGTCGAATATATCATATTTTCTTGTAACCAATTTGCCAAAAGCTCGACTGTCCTAATAATATATTTGAAAACGTGACAAAATAACATAAAACCCATTAAAGTAAATGAAATAAAACTTTTACAGTCTAACCATTTGGTGGTTCTCCCATGATAAGCAGCTGCAATGAATCGCAGCAAATATCTACTTTACGTGTTCATGAAGCCGCAACTCGCTTCAAAATCGATTTTATGAGATTCCAAACCAACGAAGATAATGCATTTTTGAAGGGAAACGTTATAAGATACTGAAAGTTTGAGTTCATGCTACATAACATTTTCGACCCTGCTGGCGGCTATGTTCGAAAAAATTTGCTCAGGGTGACCCCACTTTTCAGTACCAATATCGTTAGAGGACTTCACAACAAGAAACTTTTGTTCTGGAAGTTTGTCTGATTCCATCTTTTCAGCGAGTTATGGCGCCTGCAATATCGCAAAAAACGCGAATTTGGGAGTAGTTTTGACCATTCAAAAAATCAGCGCACTACATTCCGGCGCTCAAAATAATAAATGAAGCCACAGTAAATGTACCTTAGAAAAAGGAGAATTTTATAAAAATTATTCCAGGGTCGACATATACGGTTCCTGATTTATGGCTGAATTTATTAGGGTGTCCCAAAAGTAATAAGATTTTTTGACTTTTTGCGAAATATCTCGGTGGAAACTGAGTTGCATTTCCAAACAACTGTTGCATAAATATGTTCAGGTCCACACATGTTTATATTTAGTGGGAGATGACGTCATTCATTCTGATGACGTGGCAGTCGATTTCCCAACACCAATTTGGCCCCCCAAAAACTTCTTCATGCCATTTTTTCTTTCTAAGTGGTCGAATATTCGATCTTAGATATTCTAAAAATAGGTAATCATTTCCCGTACAAACCGGCGTTGTTAGGGCTCATGTCCTCAATCCATATGAAATATTATGGCCAAAAAACCGAAAATTTTCGAATCTCTCAATTTTAAAGAGACACCAAACTTGGTTTTTTGGCCATAACTTTCTTGTGGATTGAGGACAGCAATAAGAACGCCGGTTTGTTCGGGAAATGATTACCTATTTTTAGAATATCTAACATCGAATATTCGACCACTTAGAAAGAAAAAATGGCATGAAGAAGTTTTTGGGGGGTCAAATTGGTGTTGGGAAATCGACTGCCATGACGTCATCAGAAGGAGTGACGTCATCACCCGCTCATGGTAAACATGTGTGGACTTGGTCATATTTATGCAATAGTTGTTTGATAGTGGAACTCAATTTCCACAGAGATATTTCAAAAAAATCTAAAAAGTCTAAAGACTTTTGGGACACCCTAATAAAAGGAACGAAAGGAGCTAGTTATGGGATGCTAAATATTTTATGAATAAGTATGAAAGTCAGCAACGAGAGTATATATTTAGATATCCCGCGCATATGAAAGCCCAATCAATAATTCTTTGAGAACGCCGCTATAGGCAATGCCATGCCTATCCGTTGAAGTCCTTCGAACTCCATTATCTTTCTTCATTTCTCACAAATCGAACTCAATCGGTCGCGATTGGATTTTCTTTCTGCTCCATACATTCTGTTATCTGTTGGAGTAATTGCACAGGTCTTCTTTTCCCCTTCATTACTCGATTCAATGTATTATCTAATATAGATAATTTATGTAAAAACAAGCGTTGTTTTCGATATTGACAACTTCGATTTAATTATAAAAATGCCTATTAGTGCACATAAGCATTATAAATGGTCCCAAGGGTCTGGCGTGTCTGTCTAAACAAATTTACTGTATTCTTCGAACTGGTGAGATGTCGTTGGTCTCCGCGACAGTAATAAATCTTCTTTGTCTGTTTATCATAGATGTTTCTGGAATCGGAGCTAATATTCTCCTGATTTTGGCTATCTACAAACGGTTCATTTCTTTTTCCGTAAGAACAATCTAGAAATTCCAATGCTTTAGATCACCACAACACATGAAAAACTACTCAATAATTCTGTGCAACACTGCCTTTGTGGATGTTCTCGCTGGGTTTTCTAGTGCAATGACCGGGACAAGGTAATATTTGGAAAAAGTTAACTGTTGTTTCAGAGACATCTAGCTGAATTTTGATCGGGGATATTTGATGTGATTGGCATTTGCGTTCTAGAATATTACGTGATTAATCCGAATTTTAGAATGATTACAATGGAAGATATGCTCATATTCATCTACCATGGTCCTTGTTCTATACTACGATCAGAGATCTGTCATGCTTTTACATGTGAGATGATTTTTTTCTTGAGATGCACCTATATTTTTTTGGTCTTTGAGCACCATTACATCATTTAAGGTGTGATGCTATCATGTATGTCACAGTCCATACTTCTACTTTGTCTTTCCTTTGCATATCGTCTGTTGTTGCTCAAACAATTTCGCCCCAGTCGAACAACCATAATTCTTCTCTGTTTCGCCTTGTACATACCAAATATAGCGACCGCGGTATGTCGCAAGCGTTTTCATTATTCAACTATAAGTAGATTTCGTACTTTTGCTCCATCGCCATTCGTGAAAAAGTTGTCACCAATTTCCATGCTCTTCAACCAAATTCCTCATTGGAATTGGAACAGTTTTCATTTACTGGTTCGTTATTCTTTCGTTTTTGGCTCAAAGTGACTTGATAGGCATCGTCAACATCTATAAGCCAACGGCAGCATTTATGATAGCATTCTTCTGTCTCGTTAGTCCTCCTGTATTCATTACAATTGTTGTTTTACGAAGGAAAGTGCTAAAGATACTTGAGAGGGCGAAGGTTTGTTTGTTTATTGTTGTTACTTTTCTGTATGAAAATAATAACATTCAGTCGAACATCAGTGAAACGACGCTGGAAATTCATAGAATGTTTATACGGGTGACATGAATTATGATGAATTTCATTATTAAAAGTCTTTTTAGGCACTCACAGCACAGTTGATGCTTCCCATGTTCCTAACATTAGGAGTGACGCTCTACGTTTTGAATCAAAGCGGCATTTACACGGAGGAGTGGTCTCAACACTTTTCTACCACAGCAAGCCCCTCTATCGCTTTGTTGTTCAATTGGATATTTTTAAGGCAGTGAGCATCCATCCGGCTATTTCGCCGCTTCTCAATCTCTATTTCATCAAGCCATACAGGCAGTAAGTGGACTACTAAACGTTTATAATTATGTACATTTATTTAGATTCATCCTGGATATATTTCGTCGACAGAGTAAGAAGAATAATGGAAATGAATTGACTGTAACAAGAACAATACCGTTTCCTCCGAATGTTCACTGAAGCCACCTAACTTCTATCTAAAGGAGCCAATAATATAATGGCAATTCGCCTTGGTCCTGCACGGAATTGCCCATATCATATCTCGTTCGGTATACTGTATTACTTAATTTCGAATATAGTTAGAGCGGCATCGAGTTACAAGATATCTAAGTGTGAATCTTTGAACATGTCTGTTACCTTTGCATAGCCGCAGGTCGAGAGATGAGGAGCAGAGAGGTGGAATGCACCTTGGGATTCACTCTGCCAACACTGGTTCGCTCGTATTTCTCTGTCGATCAGGGCTTCGAGGATGTTGTAGTAATGTGATCGCATAATATTTGGCTTTCCACAACATTTATTTGTCCAAAAACAATTTGTACAAGAAAACTGTAGGTATCAGAAAAGGCATCGTCTTGTGTTTGCTATGTCCATCTATCAACCATCTTCCCTTCTTGCACCTTTCTCTATCCTTGCAATCATTCCATGTGTCCTCTCCTCACTCATTTGTCCTTAGAGAGAACTCTGAGGGATTACAATGAATTCTGACGGGGAAATCACTAATGGATTGAAGAATGGAAAGTGATTAGTACGCAATGGGAAAGAACACTTGTCCCCCTTCCCTTCCTTGGCACGAATGGATAAGCGATTGGATTCTCTCGAATCAGGCAGAAGAGTCGAAACAATTGCACCAAACGATACTCTCCATTTTCTCGTGTAGACGTTTTTCCAATTGGCAGCAAACGACTCCTTTTCATATGATATGCACGGTATCTTCAAAATATAAGGAGAATACGAGACAAGTATTTGATCAGGGAAAGAAAAAGAAGACTTGCAGAACAACTTCAAAAGAAGTCCTTCCGTTCCATTCAATTTCATTTCCTTTTAAAGGCATTCATTGTGTTGTTTGTCTTTCTAGTGGTTGCATGACTCATTCATTTTCTGTCTTACCGAATGTCTCACATGAGACTCGTCTCTTCGTCTTTCTTTCATGACCGATCTCTCCTCTCCTTTTGAATGAGCGAGTGAAAAGCCCACTTTGTCAGATAAACATTTACTCTGGTCACTCATTTTCAACAACTCCGTTTGAAAAATCGACCAGCTGAGGTGATAAATTTGACGTGTGAAAAGTGCGAATGCGTTCATTGTCAGACGTCGTTGTTCAAGATGCTTTCCGCCGTCACCGACTATGAAATGGATGTTGAAGCAGAAGAAGAGTGCATCGGGAAGGTATTTCATATATTTGGTTTAGCCACATTCTCCCTTCAGAAAACGCAACTTCAACTACTTCAGTCTGTATGGGTCACAGTTGCTGAACAAAATGAAGAGGTTTCCCTTCGCATCATTGCTAAATTTTACTTTTTTTATTCCCCGGCAACTTCATCATTAATGCAAATATGCCACTTTCAGATAATGGAGCTGAAAGACGAGGTTGTGCGGCTGACTATGAGATCTGTTCTAGACGAAAAAGCAGCGCCCGACACAAATGCCAATGGAAACAACCAAGGTATGAATTTTATATGCTGATCTATCGACGTTAGGCTTAACAATAAAATTGAAAGGCGTCGCTACTTCAATGAAATTATTTTCCTTCCTCAACGCACAGCGTGTCGAAAAGGTCTTCTGACAATGAGGAAGATGATTCAATTGAGAAGAAGTCTGCTCTTGCACTGTATGAAGGTAAATCAGTCAATGAATTTGATTAAATATGAGCAATCTCAAAGGTTCGAAATGCCCAACAAGCGAAGCTCTGGAGGAAATAGTGACGCACTGTAGAAAGAAGTGTATGATCATGGTAAGTCTGCGGTAAAAGAAAAGACAATGAAACAAACATTTCAGGTAGAATATCTCCACTGTTCTTGTCGCAGGTCATTTCAAAATACGTTCCATTTCCTACAGCATCGCAAGCTATTTGTATGTTTTCATGTGTAATTAGCGCATTTTCGATCCTTTTAGGGGTGGTTGGAGATGTCGCGAATCGAAAGCATTCCTTGGAAAGGAGGCTCCATCAGAGTGGGGATGTCCTTGATAGGAGTAGACCTTTTCACCAAGAGTGGATATGCTCGTCCGCTCACGAATGTCGCTTGCGGATCGAATGAGGGTATGAGGGGAGGAGAGACCCAGCGAGACAGAGGATGCAAAATGATGCGTTGGGCATACAAATGAAAATGAAGGAAGGACGTGAAATTGTATACCATTCTCTCACTCGTGGCGGTCGATTTGCTGTAAATGCACGTAACAATCGAGAATCTCGTGTTGAATGGAGAAATTGAACAAATGAACTTGCTGGATCTCTTATCTCATTTGATTCTGCTCATGTTCTATATGAAGGTGACCACGTAGCAATCCGATAAATGAGGCCAATTTCGTTAAAATGGCAAAAAGTTCTCGAAAATTCTCGAAAAAAATTACTATAGAAGGATGTGGCTCCCACACATGGATTGATTTTAAAGACAGAAGAAAGTTTACTGAGCCAAAGAATAGTGAAAGAATGTTTAAAAAATGATTGCACAAAATGAGTATCAGAGAAGAATGACAGCTTTTTAGGATTTCATATACCAAAC
The DNA here is from genome assembly GCA_014805445.1 of Diplogasteroides magnus. Taxonomy (NCBI): domain Eukaryota; kingdom Metazoa; phylum Nematoda; class Chromadorea; order Rhabditida; family Diplogasteroididae; genus Diplogasteroides; species Diplogasteroides magnus. The sequence continues at coordinate 14,467 of JACMIF010003282.1, forward strand.
ACTGCACAATATGGATTCTAAATCCGTAGTTTCGTGCGAGAAAGTGCATTTCTCGTTCGTCTAATCCACTCGGAGCGGTTATTCATCGATGGTAGAGACAATCGCTCCTAGGAGACAAGACGAATGAGAAATGCACTTGACTACCGATTTAGAAACGTTAGTTGACATGACAATTGGGGCGTGGATGCTACCGAAGGCAGAGTGAGAATTAGTGAACAACCAGATCACTGTGATTAAGGGTTCAAAATATGGTTTGCAGTTTGACTAAATTTTCGGATATGTTTCACCGTGGCTACATGTATTGAATTTGTAAGAGCTGTGAAACATATCCGAAAATTTAGTCATACTGCCAACCTTAGTTCAAAATCACATAAAAAATTATTTAGCGTCATCATAGGTATTGTATATACAGGGTGCGCCATAATTACCCGATCTAATTATGTTTTGTTCTGCTATTTTTCTCAGTGCTTGAATATCAATGACCACTGCATATTTTATTCCAGTGTGTGCCACAAATATGCTGCACTGGCCGGTTTAGCATGTTCGTTATTTTTAGCTTTGAGAAAATTTGGAATTGAGAGGATGGTCCTACAGCACAAGCAGTTGGACA
>JACMIF010003283.1:0-15073 GCA_014805445.1 Diplogasteroides magnus
GGACTATCTATTGAATGGCCTCCAAGAAGTGCATTAAGATCACACTCTTCTTGGTCTTCAATAAACTGTAGCAGCTACACCTGTTTCCCCTAAGACAGCTCCTGTGGCATAATCACTTCGGTTGAGGAAGATTGTTTGAGCTCTCCCGCAACAGTCAAAGGACTATGTCGCCTAGTACTGCAGTGAGATGAATGGATCGAATAAGAGAGCTTATCCAGAGGAGGCTTTCGAAAAAAGATGGCCAGAGGCATTAAGCCAGATGAGCGAAATGACACTGGAGCAGATCAAGAGTCGCATTGGCCGCCTGACTTCTTGGAGGCCATTCAATAGATAGTCCGGGTGCATCGTACATGCCATGGTAACTTTGACTGGGCGAATCTTGTGCTTTCCGAACACCAAATATTTCTTAAAGTTGTCCCATCTGAATAATTTCACTATTGTATGACAATGACAATCAAATATTGTAAGATGATCATATAGTTTCGTTAATCACAGTCATCTAGACCCATTCTTTCAAAATCCTACGAAACATATTGCAAATACCTGCGAAAATGACTCTACAATAGGAGATACGGACTAATAATGAATGTTCACTTGATCACATGACTCTAAAAAAACTGCAAAAACTCTTCGCCACCAGCAGGGCTCGAACCCGTGACGATTACGGCGTTGTGCGGGCGTCTTCGCATTAGGCCATAGTGCGCACAACCTCTAATTGGTCTCATTCGGAGCGGAATTACAATACGATGGTCACGGAAATTTTTTCATGAAACTTCTCTGCCAGATGTAAATTGTGATGGAGAATCGAATGAAACAATAAAAAATGTCGAATTAAGCCAAACATTTTACAGGACGGCCATTTTTTGGGGTCCATAACCCTGTAACTTTGTCAGTTTTGAGTTTCATGGGTCGGATCCAACTACAAAAAGTCTTATCTCGTCGAGACGATCAAGAATCACTATACTATTATAGGGTTTGGACGCCTAGGAAAAAAGTTAGATTTTTCGAGTCCGCACTTTGTCGATTTTTCCTACCTCTCAAACTAATTTTCAGACATTGAGATATTGATTTTTGAACTCAGCGTGGTCGACTTAGTCAGATAGGAAAGTTTGAGGTGGGGTTGATTTTCGAGACAGTGCCAGCCTCCCGGTCTGATAATTCACTCCAGTCAGATAGTGTCTGATATATCCCTCATCGTCAGCAGCAATCAGGTGGAAATGATGTACACTCAGGAGAAACTGTATGACAAGATGTGCTCTCACCAGCGATGAATGTACGAAGATGATGTATGTTTCACAGATTTTCCCATCAACAGTTTTTCACACGATTCAACTCCCAATCTTTTTTCGAACTAAAGATAACCCATAAATTATACCTCATTTATTTATCCCCTAAAAATAATATAGCGAACAATAAAAACCAGCTTAGCATCGTCATCACAGAACACGAAAACGCATATCGACAGAAATGGGAACAAAACATCGACAAAGTTGGGTATTACGGTATCGATCGGAATACGGTATCTCATAAAATAAATCTTTTTCACAAAAGTACAGTGATGAGTATGTATTATTCTAGCAATAATTCTCTCAATAAAAGCTCTTCTCGAAAGTATCTAACGCTCAAAAGCGTTTCCGAGTCTCAGAATAATAACTACTGAATTCGTTAGTGGTTTGCTCAAAATTATCCTAAGGCACTTGACAAAACTGCACAGCAAGGAATTGGGAATGACCAAAAACAAAACCCCACAGGACACTTTGAAAAATTAAATGAAATAGGAACAAAGTTATTGCTTTACAGCTGAAGATGATTAACAGGGATACTGTTACAAGGTTACGGTAGTCGACCCCATTAAAGGCTCGTCCACCAAGTGAAAGGAAAGGGGGATGAATTACTGTAACAGGGCTACCACTAGAGACCGTGAATTGACTCCGATATTGGCAGCCGTTCATTTCTAGCCGTCTAACTTCAGTCCTAGCAGTTGTCTCTGCGAAGGGAGAGAGGACCGCTAGGAATGAGGTTAGACTGCTAGAAATGAACGACTGTCAATATCTGAGTCAATTCACGGTCTCTAGCTACCACCCATAACTGCCGTTGGCTACTGTAGCCCAAACGAATAGGATGACAAAGAAACGGGGATTGCCGTGGCTAGAAAGGGATCACGGTACTCAAGGGATACGGTAGAAAGAGTAGAGGATTACAGTAAACAAGGAATACTGTAGAAAGAGTAGATAGTGATTACTGTACCTCAGACTCCTACCACCCATCATTTCCCCATCCCTCCAACTCCTTGGGCACTTCGTTCTTCGTTGTCGTTCCTCCCAATTTGAGTGCACCACCGCCACTTCTCGCCGCTCGTTTGGCTGCCAATTCCTTAAAGGGAAACAATGAAACATCGCACATCAAACGGGATTCCACAATAACGAAAGGATTTAGCAATTCTATGCCGATTATTATATCTTTTGTATGTTACTTATTTTGCTATAAACCAAATTCCGACTGCGACTCGTGATATAAATCACATGTGCTTCGAAAATCGGCCGGGTTTATGAGATGTATTATTCGTATAGTAAAAGCCCTATATCAGAATTGCCGTGACCCAACTTACAGTATGCAATAAGTATTAATAATTGCGTTTACGCAGCAAGTTCCTTTCGTAGCAGTAATCAAATTTCGACTTAATACCCGAGTATAAATGTATTGTGCTTCAGTAATTCGCCACGTTAATACAAACGTTTTCATTGGAGTTGCAATAACATCGATCTACCGTATCTAGCGCTTACCGTATCTTCTTCGTTCACTTTATACAATTGCTTTCAGCTACAGTATTCCATGCTACAGTACCCCAATCAACCGTAGCCTAGAAAATCGATTGCCATTCCTTCCTCCTGATCAAGCTATAGCCTGTAGTAAAGCAACGATAGTGTCCAATATGTAAACTACCTTCTTCCATCTCTTTAACTGTTGATTAAAGTACCCCTACACAGAAAAAATTACCCCCCTTTTTTATCTCAGTTTCTGAACAACTGCGGCGCCAATATCATGTTATCGAAAGTAAAAATGACCGGAAGTCTTTCGCTGGCCTCTGGCGAGCGATCAAAGGTGCAACCCTGAAATGCTTGCACCCGCAATTCAAATGCGGTTTCGCAATATACTGTAGCTTTGGGCACTCACGAATCGACTCTCGATGGCCTCCTCTTACTCTACTCTTACATCGCACACGAGCCGGGTTCCAAAGGGGACCGGGGGGATGGCCGCCCCGCCCATCCCTGGTCCCCTTTGGAGCCCGGCTCGTGTGCGATGCTCTGAAGAGGCTAGGTTCGGTTTAATCACCCAAGTTTGAGGTAAAACATTCGATTTGCGCGGGCATTTGAATATTTCCTTCTGTGCAGGGGAACTTTAAAGCTACAATCGCCACAAGTACCGTTCCCTAACTACCGTATCCCCCAATATCGATTACCTTCTTCCTTTCCTCGTTCCTCGCAGCCATCTCCGCCCGTCTCGCATCCTTGTCTGCAGTGGCCGAGAATGCAGTGGGGACAGGAGAGGGCTTCTTGAGCACAACGGGAGGGACTGAGGGGGCTGAAATGTATTGGTGTTGAAACATAACTGCACCGGGGATATTTGGACTCGTAATTGTGAAATGGACCTATGCGCTATCGTTCAAGAAAACAATTTCTTCGAAGCAAGGCATTTGTTATTCACGTCGTTGTTAGTATTCCGTTGCGAGACAAGACATGAAAGACAATCTCCAGAACTTGGAAGTACCGCGAAACGTACCGCGAGTACCGGGCGTTCCGCAGTACTCGCGGTACGTCCGGCGTAAGGTTGGCAGTTTGACTAGGCTTTCGGATATTTTTCACAGCTCTTATAAAACATATATATATATATATGTAGCCACGGTGAAACATATCCGAAAACCTAGTCAAACTGCCAACCATAATCCCGCGGTACTCGAGGTACGTACCGGTACTCGCGGTACGTCCGGCGGTATTTTGAAGTTCTAGAGAATGGCTCCTTGGACATTTGCGCCGTAACTGTGAAGAGGACAAGTGCGCCATCGTTCTCGGCACTTTCATGGTGCAAATGTCCAAGCGTTCTTGTTTTTCAGCGTCGCAATAACCTGGCATAAACAATGCATCTTCGTTTCACCAGAATATTATGTTCCTTATCATGTACCCACCACTTTCTTCCCGTTCATCTCATCACTAGGGTTTTTCTAATTCGGGAGTAGAGTGCATTCGTCTGTTGTCTGTTTCCCGAGGAGCGGTTGTCTCATTCATGCAATAAACAACCGCTCCTCGTGAATCAGACAACAGACGAATGCACTCTAATCCCGAATTAGAACCCCTACTCATCACTTCTCACACGATCATACTTACAATAAAAAGCCCTTGCACTACACAAGAAATCAGATGCCGGTATCAGATTATAAATCATAAAAGTGAAACATAAACCAACCAGTCTCTCCCCATCCATCTCCCTCATCATCCCATCCTCCTCCTCCCCCTCCAGCCGTCTTTGAGGATGCCGGGGCGGGAGAGCTCTTCTGAAATGTATCGCTTATTTAGGCAACCATAATCACAGTCTTTCACCCATCAAACTAATATGAATGAACTTATCGCAAAGTGATCGGTTTATGTTTCAGAACATGCACATATTGAGATTCAATTGTGCAAAAGTAATTGTACATTTGCATTGAAGTCAATACCGATGTAAAAGTTAAACCTTAGTGCTCGTCGCTCCTCCAAAGTCGTCAAAGTCATCCCATCCTCCTCCTCCGCCCGCTGTGGACGATACCGTAGCCGAGCTGGACTTGCGGGACCCACCTGGAATTTAATCATTTAATTTTAAAATTAATTTATTTTCATTGCATCGAATACCAACATTCATATGGGTTGAAACCATCAGCAGCCAGTAGCATTTATGCAGCTAACCGTCTTCTTATGGTCAGCAACAACTTCTAGTTGATCTCGGAGTCATGACTATGAATACAAAAAGTTCCAATAACTAAAAAAAACGTTATTGCTTACTGTCAATTGAAGTCGCCGCGAACTTGGGAGTGAGGCCGATAATCTCGTCGAGTTCGTCGTCTCCAGCAACGGAAAAAAAACCTGTTAGACCATACTAATACTGCACCAATATGGCCGAGTTACACCCTGGGAGTGCACCAAAACGGACCCCCACACTTACCCTTCACTGGTTTCTTCACTCCGCCTCCCAACTGCATTTTGCCGCCCACAGCAGGCTTCTTGACCGCAGCCACAGTCTTCTTGGGCGCTTGCTGGAAATAGACATTTGAAAATCAAAGTCGTGATCGAGGTAGCGGCTGGGATTCAGTGGCACAAACAATATATTTACAATAAGCAAGGGAAGGTGCATAGTTCGGAAGAATTAGCATTAGTATAAGACATCACAATTTCATGACGCAATGATGCATAATTCTCGCAAGTTTGATCGAGTTTTTGACTAAAAATTGGCTACCTCTGTTAATCCTTCTAAAAACAATTCCACCTGTCTCGACAAATTATTCGATCAAATTGTGAATGGAAAAATAGTCACACTAGGAGACACCGAACTAACTTTTGGATCGCCCGTGATATTTCATGTCCTACTGATGCTCAAATTATTCGGGTCTGATGTACTTTGCTAATCATAAGTAAAATCATTCTCTTTCGTTTCACGGGGTTGATTGGGTCACAGATGGAATATCTGCCTTCATCCTACCGTAGTCCATCCGTCCGTCCAGTCGTCGTCGTCATCTGCAGCAGAGGTGGCCGAGGTCTTGCTGGCTGTGCCGTCATCCGCGTCCTTCCACTCTGAAAAAACAAATAAATATGTTTCAAACTCAGTAGATTCTTGCACCAACATTCCCATAATATGGCGCATTTAGGACGGATGCTGTGGCCGTATACATGAACTTCCAAACCGTTTGGAATTCCAAACGTGACGTCATTTGGGTAGGGCGAGGGCGTTTGGAAAATTGCTCCCCCTACTCAAATGACGTCGCGTTTGGAATTCCAAACGGTATGGAACGTTCTTGTATAAGCCCACAGAGCGCACAAGAAAATCTCAAATGTAATTGTCATCCTGGCATAATAAAATTCAGAAAAAATCGTGGCATCAATGTCACTATCAATTCAAATAAATTTCCACCATGCGAAATATACTGCCATTTTCTTTCTAACGTAGGATGTTCTACAACCGTCACTACTGTCATTATTGCCCTAAACATTGGCTCTGAAACATAAACGTGCCAGGTGTCAATTGTCATACCGATATTATCATCATTGACTCAAACTATTTGTTATGAAACCTAACCCAGCCATGTTTCCACTTTCTCACCATCATCATCGTCCCATCCACTTGCTGCAGTTGCAGCATGTGCAGCCTTCTTCTCCCCTTCATGTTCCGTACTCCCCGTCCCTCCTCCACTTGGGACTCCAGTCGTGGCAATCGATTCCCCGCCTGAATAGTGTATATAATGTATGCGATCGATACGGACCTTTTCGTGTAGAACCTATGCAAATCAGGTCCGAATTGGGCTCTCTACTAAATACATGGGTGAAGGATAACTTCATTATGGACATTTGCGCCAAGATGGTGAAATAGACAGAAGCGCCATCAACGCACGACTCAATTGTCCATTTCGCCATTGTGGCGCAAGTGTCCACAATGCTATCCTTTACCCGAATGCATTTCCATTATGTACAGTAATCGATCCCACTTGCTGAAGTCTTCTCCATTTTCTTTCGCCCTATCACCCTTATGTTTGGCAGCCCTGGGACCAACAAAAATTATTTTCGAGAAGAATATTCTAAATGAACCTGTCCTATGATACATACTTTCATCAGACTGATTTCCCGCAACATTTATGTTTCTAACATGGCAGATATTTAGAATCCTCGCTGTGAGTTCGCTCGATGCAGTTGCTATTTAGCTGTGACGTCAATTTAGCAAATTCACAAAACAAATATTTACCTAGCTCTGGCATATGCTAGCATTTACAGAAGTTAACTGTACCAGTGACTCGATTATGGCATTACGGTAATCGTAGAATACGGTAACTCTACCAAACCAAATCAATAAAAAATCACACCTGCTTGTGCTCCAGTGGCCGGCGGCGTCGGTCCCTTGTAGAACTTGCCCGAGAGCGACTTGAGCGCCCAAGAGGCCCATTGGGGAACCTGCAAGGGGCACGGTATATTTCAGGGAACTGCATTTCTACAGAACAAAGACAAAAATCTGTCCAGGACACAATATTTTCAGGATTACGGAATCTCTACACAATCTCTACACAAAGATTTGGCTATAATTCGCATCAAACAAGAACAGTCTATTAACTCAATCACAAATCTACATAGAAAAAAGGCTCATGAAACATAACGCCGCAGGGTATCATTTATATATAAGATCCAGCCGTGCTGCGAATATAATTATGGCAACTATTCCCAGACGAGATTTTGGTACCTTATAATTGTTCGAAATACCGTATTAGAAAGACACTTTTCTTCTAGGATTACGGTATGCTTGCATAGATTCGAATGTGGTAGATCAGATTGCGGTACCTTATCACTGCCCAGCAAACCCTTGCCTCCCGCCTTGACTGCGGCCTCCAATTCGGGAATGAGTGCGGGATTCTCACTGGCCTGAAGGGGTACAAATCGATAATTGTAGGATACGGCAGGTCATTCGACATCAACTTCCTCAGGTGTCATGAAACAGCTCGATACTTTCTCGGCACCAATTTCGGCTAGAAAAATACTTCCTAGTTATGCTACAAATATCTCTACTGATGACGGTAGAAAAATCAGCCACAGACTATAACAACACCAGGTGTATGTATGCAACAGCACATACATTTCTACCGAGGCATTTACGTTTCGGCACTAAACGAAAGAACTGCCAAATACCTAATACACAGTGAATGGCCATCTTACAAGGAGAATACCAGGTGCGTTTGTGCAACAATACATACATTTCTAACGCGGTCTTCCCCTCTAAGTGTTAGCACATTGACATTTTGTTTCAATAAAAAATTTAATCAAAAATGGGCCATTTACTAGAATTGGAATTTCCACTAGAAAAGATGTTAGAATACTTTCTCGCCGACTATGACAATACCAGGCGCATGTATGCAACACTTCTTTCATTTATATCCAGGGATTTCCCTTCCGAGTGCTGACCGCTTTGGTGTCGAGGCACAACTGCCAAAAAACTAAACCACACTGAATGCCCACCTTTTCCAGTTTCTCCATGAATCCTTTGATGGCTGCGAAGGACTGGTCACGGACCTGAACATGAGAGAATGAATGAATACAATGGCATAAGTGTCACTATTAAGGTTGGCAATTTGACTAGGTTTTCGGATATGTTTCACAGCTCTTACAAATTCAATATATGCAGCCACGGTGAAACATATCCGAAAACCTAGTCAAACTACCAACCATAGTCACTATGACCAAATATTGTAGCATCTGCTCAAGCGTATGCGCACATATGTTTCAGGAACATTTTTTAGGAACCTTTCTGCAAGAAGTTACCGATGCCGCTTCTATTCCAATTTAGAAATTTGAAAATAAATAGTCGTTGTCTATTGTAAATGCGGTGAAATGATACTTTTGCATTCTGTTTCAGCATAAAATTATTCCCTCAATCTCTCCACTAGGCTAGCCAGACATCGTCACTAAATTTAGCTGTGACGCCTATGAGAGGCGATAAACCTTAGTGAAAGCTACGAAACGATGAATGTTTGCGCCATAACGGTGAATATTTGCGCCATAACGGTGAAATGGATGTTTGAGCCGGAGAATCCATTTCATCATCAAGGCGCAAATGTCCATGGCAGAGTTGCCTTTTACCCATTCCTCACCTGCTTCTCCGGATCACAAGTCAGCGGTGCGAGCGCGGGCAGAACTCGGTTGGCGATCTGAAGAGGATACGGTAGTTGGAGCAGGCACAGTACGACATGCGACAATATAAGAAGAAAACATATTTGGCATATTAAATTATTATTTTTGGTCGTTGAATCGAGTGTGATCATCGGGAAATAAAACCAGATATATAGCAACCCTATTCACAGCACAACATCACCGAGTTCGAATATAAAATATCTTGCGTATTGACATAACCATATGAGCTACCGCAACTATTTTGGCTACATCTATCATGCGAACCATCGTAATCATTAGAATCCTTTGAGCTACCGTAACCCTTCCAACTACCGTACCTCAACCAGGGCGTAGAACTGCTGTGTGGCAGAGAGGGCGAGTACTGCAGCCATTCTCGCGGGAGGAAAGGGATCCTTGAGGCCACGGGTGAAGGCACCTGTGAAGTGAATAAACGTTAGCCTACCCACGATAAAGGACCACTGCAACTACTGAAGTAACCCGAAAGCCATCATCAGTCATTCACTGCCCAATAGTGACAAAAATGTTCAATTGGGATATGTTATGATAAATATACGGTCCCGGACAATTTTCCCCGGTGAAAGTGTGCATCAACGATCATTAAAATAGCTTAAAAATATCCGCTTAGTGATTTAGCCATAAAATTAAAGACGAAATTTTCCATTCAAATATGTGCAACAAGGAATGTTGAAATACTTGTATAGAACAATTTCACGAAACTAGAGCTTTCGAATTGTAGACCTATTATAAACATGGCCTGTGGTCATTGGCTACCGTTTCAAAAGCTACGGGACACAATAGCATCTTCAGCTTGCCAGTCGAGTATAGGCGAACTACCGTATAACCATAGACAGTGGAAATTACCTACCCAGCAGTATCCTCTACCAACCCGACGACCAAAGCTACCGTGCCCAGTAACAACTACATTCAAATGATGGGTGAACTATCGTAATCACGACTACGGTCATTGGAAAAAGACATTCCCAACTACCGTACCGATCAATATCCTCTGCCTTCCCGATGGTTCCAGATGATGGGCGATCTTTCCCAGGCAGATCGTCGTGTTCGTGCGGATGCCACCGTGCTCGTCGGTTCCTGAAAACGTACCGTTTAGTAAAAATAATTATAACAAAATCTAACTGCTTTACGTGTAATTCCAAATTTCGAACTACATTCTCCCACTACTATCTGTTACCCATCCATAAGTCTTCCAAAAAATGTATATTTTATTGCATGCCGAATTGTTTATTTCTACTATGGGAGTCGCTTATCAACTTTACTGGCACTTTACTGTAGTTATAAGACCTTCCTCTTGCGCAGACCTAGCTGTTTTCATGAAAATTTACTACTACGCTCACTGGGCACTCAAAAATATGCCTCAATGTCACGCGCGCATATAGTAAAATGTGACATAATCCGCTGGTCAAAGATCACGAAATCCTACCCAACACAGGAGTCCACGGTGACTTCTCCTATTGTTTGTAGTGTATCGCATATGAAAATACTATCCTCCCCAATCTCTCTTAAGCTCCCTTCTATGCTGTCGAGAGGCAACAGATCAGATGATATGCAGAAAGGACATATTTCCGTTCAGCGACACCATAATTGTTTGCTTATTCAGGGTGGAATTGAAGTGGCACTCCTTCGAGTGTTCAGGCATAGCTATGGCGTGGTCACGTTGACCCTTGTGCTGGCATGCACACATAAACATTGTTCGCGGCATTTGAGTTACTGAACCTCTTCGATTTCTCAGCGTTAAATACCCGGCTCCAGTCTTGCCGACATGGAAGAGTTGTGCTGTTCGTGTTTTCGTTGCATCAGATATAACCTCACTATCTTTACCCGATGTCGCTGGTTTTCTGAGACTTCAGTCAATGTCAACCTTCAGATTCTGCTATGCAATGCTACAACAATGACGAAGTCCTGCAGGCCGTCTATCATCTATTCTTCTTTCCCACGTTCCTATACAAGAACTATGTCTACAGAGGTTTGACTCGTCAAATCGGATAGCTCGAATTCAAATTTATGTGTATATGGTATTTACAAAGACGTTCGTCAGGAACCTTCGTCGAGATGTGGAAACTGGCCTCGCGCGCTATGAACTGTGCAGGAATCCAATTCCGACTTGTCCGAGAACATGGTGAAATTTCCATTGCTTACTGCTGAGTCCCTGATACATCATCTGTTTATTCACTTTTTGGAAATTTGATCCAATGTTACGTCCTGTGATTTACTGTAACACCAATGTTATACTATCTGTTTTCTAACTGCTGATTTCATGGCAGGGCTACAAGGAAAAATAGGCAAAAATTGCGATAAGCTGTTCTTAACTAATTGAAGCCCATGAAGAGCTGGACAACGACGGCTTCGGCAACACGGACTTCACACTACCATATGTGCACAGAGGCGAGGCGATCACTTCCATGGACACGTCATTCCTCAGTCCAGCTAGGATCAAGCGATACAGACACACGCACATTGCTGATGTTTCTACGGTGAGACTGCAAGGTTACTTCAAAATGAATTTGAGTCGCATTGAGTCTATAAAATTAGTTTCGACGTCGATATTGAATCATGCAGAACCTGTTCTTCATTACATGCTACAATTCAGTTCGTTTTCTACGAATCCCACCCGGATATCGTGCGCAGCGAGCCTAAACTAAGCTTCTTCCTTGTATACTCCCCCGTCACATTGGTACTTATCGCCACATGCATCACTATTGGTACGCGACACTCTCGGATATGTTTCAATTTCCTCATAACTGGGAATGAGCAATGGTTGTTCAATATCATTCTCAGTTTCTACACAAATCTACTAAAATTTCAGTTATGCCGATTCGGTATGCTCTGCAGCGTCCTCATCGCATGTCACATCGCATTGTGAGGTTCACATTCAAAACCACCTCAGCAACATTCGCTGTCTGTGCAGGTAATCGAAATAACCAGAAGAAATGAATTGATGAACCACCAATTGACAACTTTTCTCAGGCTATAAAATGAAATTCTTGAAGTCTTGAATGCTAACAAATCCTACGTTATTTTCAGTCGCTGTCCTCCACTATTACGCAGCCAACATCCACGGCAGCTATGCCATATTCGTCGATGAACCATTATTGTGAGATTTAAATTCAAGATCAGACTTACATTACTTAAATATTCATCCCAACTTCTTATCTTACCCATGAAACATACAACTAACACAGTATATTCTAGTTCGAGGGCTCAAGAATATAGAGTGAAAATCGGGGACAAGGTGGTCGATTGTAGGAAGTTCGGCGATCTGCTGCCAATGTTGCACTCTGGCGAGCGTCGATGGGTGCTGCGAGAACGACAGGCCTTTGCGCCAGATCAGGTTCGATTCATTCGCTCTGCCAAGATTAAGCGGCGTCAACAACTATGGTCTCGACATTCGCGTCGTATTCGTGCATTCTCGCCTGAAAATAATCATTCCCCTTCAGCTCGCACTCATCGTCGGGAGCAACCAAGTGGAGGTGGTGGACACTCAGGAGGAACTGTATGCTAAGCTGTGCTCGGACAGGAGATACGTCTCTTCGATGTACGAAAACGAGCTATACGATCCGAGTGTGCAACCGCCGTGCAGGATCAGAAAGTGGGTGGACCTCAACAATCAAACGGCGTGACATTTTTAGTTAGTATTTTTAAAATATTTTTATCATCGTCAGCGGAAATGTGAGCAATAATGTGCCCACACCAGGTATTAATCCACGAACTGAAACATAAATGCTTTGGCGACAAATCGACAACAATCGTTGCACCAAAAAGATCAAGTATTTCAGAATCCTGCCCGAGCCCGTCTCCTCCTTCGAGCATATTAACGCACTCTCATCGTATGGCGGCAATGAGCATCTATTCTTTCTTCTACCGCGGAACTCCTCCGCAGAGGCACTCGAGAAAGTGAACCGACTCATACTGTCCGTGTTCTCGAATGACATGGTGAGCAGGAGGATTCTCTTTCTAATCAAATGTTAAAATGAATACGATTTGGGCAACAATAATTGACACCTCCTCGCTTAGATTTAGATTTAGAACATACAATGCTCGTCCCAAAGAGATGTCTCTGTTTTTTTCACTTCGGAAATCGTTACAGAACACCGGATTCTGGCGCAATCGCTTCGGCGGCTACCGCATTCGACTAGCAGACGACCAGGAGAAGTACTACAAGTACTCGGCGATATCCGTCAAGCACTGGCGTCCACTACTTGTCATTTACATTCTCTCCATGTTGGTCTATTCAATTGTTTTCTTGACTGAAGTAGTCGTCAGATCATCCCTTATTATCAACTTGTGTGGTTGCTTGTGCTGGCATATCGCCTCGTTCACTAGACGAGTGCGAGAGCGACAACAGAGAAACTCGCGTAGGGTTTTGATTCGCTAGATTTATATGATCGTTGTTTTTGTTCCCATGTGATTTAGTGTTCGCTTGGAGCTTTGCAATTTACGGTTTAGACTTTTATGATCCCGTGATAATTCTCTAAAAATGTTCACTATGTGAATTTGTGTTTTGGTAACTTTCTAAAAGTACGCAGCGTAGAAATTTTATAGTAACGTGCCCAAATCCAAATGCTGATTACTCACTCAATATTACATTTTCTTTTGGAACAGTCATAACAAGCGTGTTGTAAGACCGGTAATTCTTTGTGTGCCCCAATGTGTATCCCCCTTCATCTCGCTGCTCTCTAGGGTGTCTCTTTGTGCTCCGCGGGCATATTTATCCTATCCTTACTAGAACGCTATTGAATGAAATGTCACTGAAAATGAAACCAAATACACTCAACGTGGCACTTGAAACACAAACGGCCTCAGCTTGGACAGGGAACAAAATGAGCCAGGCCATTGCTCAACAATGCAAATATTATACTAAGCAATTTGAGAAGTTCATCGTCATCTCATAGAGCCACTGGACCAATAGACCAAATGGCAATTGAGCGTTCTCTATGGGGCAAAAAGACTTTAGTTTCAACCATTTCTAGTTATTTTGGCTTGAATCCCAAAGTTCATTCCGCCTCTCCGCGCCCTCTATCGCGCGGTCGTCTCTGACACAGAGACGACGCATGAAGGGATGAAATGCACTTAACGTAAGAGATTCCCCGCTGCCAACACTGGTATTGTACTATAATAATGAGCATTTCTTCCTTAAAATTCTAGATTTTAATTTTTATTACATATGCCCAAGCTTTACTGTTTTCCGATAGACTTTCTTAATTTAAGTAATCGCAGTGGCTCAAATGTTGCGGGGCAGAGTGTGATTTCAGTTCCAGATCAAACTTTGCCGAGAATTCTACCAAAGAATTGGATACCTTGCAGTTTGGCCAGGTACTTCATGAGGTCCGTGTTGAGATTGTGGCTGTTCAGCTTCTCCGCCAGCACCACCATCGCTTTTACCTACAATACAATACAATTTAACCATATCAGAGAGCATACGCTCCGGGGATCAAGGGAAGTCAAGGTTTGCCTACAAACGACCTGTTTTTAACAGGGGTTCTAAATAGGGCAAATGTGTCGATATTCTTCTCCGCAGCGCTGATGTTGACTCACCCTCCTGATAGACGACAGCGCTGCGGAGAAGGATGACAACACATTTACCGATTTTGTACCGCTAATTTTTAACATCCTTTAAATTCATCCAATAGCAGCTAGAAGCAATCCGTCCATGAAATGCGAAACTTGTTCATTCGAAACTAATTTCAAATTTAAAAAAAATCAATAAGTAAATCTTACCGTACTCTCCCTCACAGCCGGTGACGTGTCGATGAAGCCTTGAGCGAGGTTTCTGCAATACGAAAAAATTTTTTATTTATCTGGAACTTGTTTGACTAGGACTATGACTATATTTGATAGGATTAATGACGCCGACTGAAACGGCATTAACCTGATGACCTGTTTAAATCGACGTGGTGAAAAATATTTGAAGCAGAGAATGCATATTTTGAAAGACTGTTCCCGATGCAAAAGATTTCAAGTTCATCTATGACTACCTAGAACGACCAACGCTACAATGTTTTTTAAGCAAAAATCAGGAATACCGCATTTTGGAATGTTGGAAAATAATTAGCGTTCATCTCACAATAATGGAACAAACGTCCATGGCGCTTTTGTCTTTCCCAATAACCATGTGCCTGCACTACCGTTTCGAACATCGGACA
>JACMIF010003284.1:0-15068 GCA_014805445.1 Diplogasteroides magnus
TTGCTGTCAACAGCAAAAAGATTTGTATCCTCGAGACGAACATTTCACTAGTTGGTGGAAAATTGATACATCCACTAGGAAAAAAGATGAACGAGAATTTCTGCTGTTTCGGAAACGCAATCAAAAGAACCAGCAAAATCGTTTCCGAAACGCGGAAACGCGGCGAAAGAACGGTCCATAAAAGGTAAACTATCTCCTATGTTTTGTTCCCATTCCAACCTCTTGAAGAACGGGAAGAAGAGGAGTTGTCTGTTGGAGAAAATGAATAAGAAGTAGGATGTAGGCATAAGATGACAAATCTTTCATCGGATTCCCAGTACCACAAGTCTTTGCCCATTGCTTCACGAATAATCCTGAATGAGAGATGAGGTCGAGTTCGTCCTATAACTACCGTACCCAATTGGGCCAGTTTGTTGTCTGTTGTCCAATCACAGTACTTCTTCAAGAGTTTCGTGTTGTACAAGGGGAAATCATTGTTGTAGGAGATACTGAGCGGAAATTGTTAAGAGACATCTGAATAAGATACATACTCTCCTTCCACATGGAACATTTGAGAATTACTCTTGAATTTGACAATCGGTATCTAAAAAAAGTTAGTATGGAGTAAACCAACTGAATAATCACTCTGGAGCGCATAATTAGCACGATTTCGTATCCTGACTGACGAAGGGTATCTGCCACACCCTGGAGTATACCTTTCACGGAATACTGAATAGCCTATAACAAGGTGATCCAGATAGGTGACAATGCAGATTCAACCATTCTTTCTCCATTCTCATCCTTTTCTTCTCTATCAAAACGCAGAAATATGTCCAGATCGGACGTTTCAGTACCGAATCCATTGCAAGACGACCCAAATAACTGAAGATGAATGGGTTATTCAAGATCATTATAGGAAGTTTGCCTCTAATGAGATCTCTCTTGCAGGAAATTTCGTTGATAATATCTTCTTAATGTTGTCAATGCACTTTTCAATTTCATGGAGTCGTCGAAGAGAAATTCTATTTTTATCTTAAACGATTGAATTTATCATGATATGACGAAACACGGCACACTAACCGTAATTGTTTCTGATTATTCGGGTCAGATCAGTAAAGAAGGATTCGGGCAAATCATTCCGGGATGTTGGATGACAAATCAGCTGAAAAAATATTCGCATGTTCGTGCAGCGAAATGCGAACACTTGCATCTTCTCATGTGCACAACAAGTCACATCCATCAACATAACACCATTAAATGATATAGATTATAGGCATAAACGTTGTCAATTTTCGGCGGATAACGACAGAATAAAGAATAACTGACATGAGGACAACTCTCCATGGGATGTTCCGTAGTATCACAATCACAAAATAGAAAACTGCATTCCTGAATGTCCACTTACATGAAAAAAATCGATAAGTCGAAATAATATTTTATGTGCAAATGGTGACGACACTCCGCTTCCCCATAACCTGGTCATTATGGCCTCGTTCTCGTGCTGAGGTTGCCTCTCATTCATTCTCTAGGCCTATTTTTTCATCCGGCCAAACGCAATTGATCCTTTTCAATGCACATCTTGCAAAAAGCAAACGGCGGACGAGGATTGCAGACCATGTTGATGTAAAAGCCTCCTCCCCTCTGATTCTTTTTACAGTCGTGGCCTTCTGGTCTCGTTCCCCTCCTCGAGGAACTACCGCTTCGTCGATCTTTGAACACGGTGGTTCAACCCGGCATTGACTCGGGTGTTCCACACAATGATGAGCACGGTATGGGATTTACAAAGCGGACCACGCAAATTTAGCAAACGATATAATCCTGGTGTGGCACAAATAGAGACAATAAAATGTGGGGAGACGCGAGACAAGGGGTGGTAGATGCACTTCCACTGTGCATATCAAATACCATATACGGTACCACACCACGATTGGTATAACCAGGGGGCCACGCAAAATGAATACGACTGGTACGTCCCAGTAACAAATGATAACCACTTCTGCTTTGTTTTCCAACCAGTATTCAAATGGTTGTGTACCTTTAGATAGGGATTGCAAACGATTTTTTTTCGAAAGGGTTCAATCGCCTTCAAATTTGGATCAGACGTAGAACACCTTTGCAAAAGTCAATATCCAAAAAATCATATCGATATCTCAAGTCGTTCGCCAGCGGCAGCCTTTCAAGAGGCCTCAAAAGAGTCCACCTCTCCCCCCGCGCCCTTTGGAACGCGATCTGTGGCCGTATGCAAGAAGCTAACCTTACCTTAGTCTGCTATATTTTTTTTGTATTTTCTTCCGATTTTCCATGTTTTTAAAATATATTTTTTGTGTTTATGAGAAAACACAAAAAATATATTTTAAAAACATGGAAAATTGGAAGAAAATACGAAAAAATACAGCCGACTAATGTTAGCCGGCTAAGGTTAGCCGACTAAGGTTAGCCGGATAAGGTAAGGTTAGGTAAATCCCCGACTTCACCACTTCACCACTTCACCACTCGACTTCACCACTTCACTCAAAAGATGTCATTTTGTCCACTTTTGAGTGAGATCCCGCAAACATTTCATAATAGTGGGCGGGAACTCACGAAACATTGGCCAAAATGGACAAATCTTCGTTCTTATCACGTAAAAATGGTAACAGCTGAATTAATTAGTACGAAGATTTGCCTATTTTGGCCTATGTTTCGTGAGTTCCCGCCCTCTTTTAGGAAATGTGGGCGGGATCTCACTCAAACGTGGCTAAAATGACAACTTTTGAGTGAAGTGGTGAAGTCGAGTGGTGAAGTGGTGAAGTGGTGAAGTCGGGGATTTACAGTAAGGTTAGCCGACGGCTAAGCTTCTTGCATACGGCCCTGACACACCGAACTCGCTCTCTCTTTCTCTGCGCACTCTCACTTCCCCATACTCTCTCGTCGCGCTTTTGTCGGCCTGTGAGGGAATTTTCGCATTTTCTTGCGGTTTTTCGCATTTTGCGAAAAACCTCGTCCGCCAAATTCAAAATCCTCTTACAACTATTTCATACACTTCGTAATCTTTCATATATATGATTTTCAAGAATGAGCAGCTCGATATATGTGTTATGCTCAATTGAATTGAGGGAAAATAAGACCGAAGATCCAGTTGACAAAATCCCTTTGAATTTGCATAAATGATAGCTGGTAATTGCTGATAATTTGAAAGATAGGCTCCGTGAACATCCTCTAAAAGACCGTTTCTCAAAAAATTTCGGATTACAAAAGTTACTGAATATTGAAATTACAAATTTCAATATCAAATTTCAAAAATCCTCGGCCAACGATTTGCACGAAAAGTTCGTTAAGACAAATAAATTAAGCCTATTTCTGGAGATGAGCAGTTTCATTTAAGGGGTGATCCATATCCGAACCCTGTATTCCTGTATATCCCGCATTTCAAAAAGTTCACCAATCGATTCCTCGACCTTCATTTAGCCTAGAACACACTTGATCTCACAAAATATTTCCTATTTGAGCCGATACGGACCCTCAAAGAGGGCCAACTCGCCGGGAACAAAAAATTCGCGCGTTTGCGGTCCCTACCTTTAGGATCATTTTCTGTGCCTCTATCTTCCTTTGCTTCTTCTTCTGGTATCTCCTCCAACTTTTTCCTTTCACAATGGTATCAGAAGACTAAATGAGCACATTTGAAAATATTCGTCAGACGTCAAGATACCGTACCTCAAGTGATTGAACATCCTTCCCTTCTGGGTCGTCGTTCCTATCCAATGGCAGTTCAAAAAAGGCATCATTGCATTCTGACTGAAAATACAATCAATAAACAAAGCACAAACAATATTTATCTTGATAGCAACAATTGCGAATCCCAACCAATTGTTGCTATCAAGATAAAGCCCCGCCCCCAATTCAATTGCTCCTTTCTTCGTCTTTGCCTTCACTATTTGTACTTCATATTCGTCTCCAATCATTGAGGTACCAGATGAATGACTGTCGCCGCCTCGCGAAGAGTAACTATTCGTTAGGTATAAGCATAAGATAAGCATAGAATAAACTTAAGATAAGCCAGGCATAAGCGCCGTAATCCTAAGCCTAACAAAAATATCGTAACCCTAACCTTAGCATAAGTATCGTAACCCTAAGCCTGTCATAAGTACCGTGACCATAAGCCTAAGTACAGTAACCCTAACCGCTTCCCAAACTAATCGATAGTTAAGCTTAGCATAAGCGGCGTACAGACATACATACATATAAACATAAGGAGTCGTTAGTCAATTATTAGATAGATTCTGCATACGAACTGACAATAGACACCCCTCCCTTGGTTCTCACCTCAACATCTTTATCCACAATCTTCTTATTCTTCTTCTTCTTCACTGTATTCAATTGCACGAGATCATCGTTTTGTATCTGAAAGCCCCCAATCATACTTCCAATATGAAGACTATTACTTCATCAGATTCCCTCTTCCTCTTCACTCTTTTATTCTCATCTACATCTTCTTCCATCATTTCCTTCTCAACTTTGTCTTCAAATTCCTTCTCTTTCTCCATTCCTCTTCCTTTCTTTCCCTTCTCTATTTGAGCATTGAGATGAGTAGAAAGCTGAAAATGACAATAAAACAAGTAGATTCCTTCATTGCTATAGTATAAAATATCTTAGTCGATATCATTGATGATGTGCCATCAGAGTGCATTGCATGAATTTACGGTTACATACGGCACGACAAGAATATTCCCCAGGCGGCTATTTCCCCGACTGTCAGAATCATGCAAGTTCCCTGACAGTCATTTTCCCCCGACCGGCCAGTTCCCCGACAAGATCACCGGATGGGGAAATACTACGTTCGGGGAAAATACAAGTGTCCCAATTTACTACGTCTCCAAAACAAAACAAAACATGGATAATCTCGTACCGTAGGAGAATCCGTCATCTCATTATTCTCCCCTTCATGATTCTTCTCTTCGATGGAATTTGATAATGTTTGTTCATTCAATAAGAATACTTCACTATCCCCTATCTTCTGGCGCATTTCTGCAATGCAAAACAACATAAATTAATGAACAGGGAAAAGACAGGAATGGCGATATCTGAGAACCGATAGAAACGGCTCTAACCAACACACATTATTTACTTCATTACAACAATACTCAAACATTTATGCGTATGTACGCTGCATACGGTATGCACCACAACATACAAAGAAACTTCAAATTTGGTAATTTGGTTACGTACAAATGGATGGAAAGTGTAAGGGATAAGTAATCTTACAAAAACGATATTCTACTGAAAAATGAAAAAAAATTAAAATTCAAGAACAAACACCAAACAAAAATCTAACAATATATACCGTAAGCTGTATACCGTAATCTGAATGATTCAATAATCAATAACCACGCGACCTTCTCTCACGAGGATCAAATTCTCTGGAAGGCGATTGTTTCTGCGAGATTCAGGGAAACGATTGGGAAGACGAGATTGATTCGAAGATGGGATCAGTAAGGATGAAAATGAGAAGGAATCGCTTGCCTTCCGTTCACTAACAATATCAGGCAATTTGCTTTCCTTCTGCTTTTGAGACTGTCGAATCTTCTCCATTACTCTTTCTTTCTCTTGTTCTCTCTTATCATAATCATCTTCCTTCTTCTCTAAATGTTTCCTCCACTTCTTGGCATCTTCCATACACTTTCTTATTTCTTCTTCATTCAACTTCTCCCTTTCCCTTCTTCTTTCATCTTTTGTAGCAGACATTCGTTCAATCTTCTGCAAATCCTGTCAATTGCTACTCAATGAGAAATATCACAAATAGATTGTGCAATTCATTCGAAAAGTCTTTCAATAGAATAAATGGGATAGGGATTCCCCATTTGAGATGTAAAACAAATTGGAATTAATCTGCCAAACTTAAAAAGAGCGTTAGAATCAGCATTTGTGACAGATCATTGATGTGTTAGGTATGATGGGTCAGTGTATTGTTGATGACTCATGATGATCAATGATGAGTGATTGTAGACAGTAGATACCTTGTCATTTCCCCTTTCCTTTGATCGTCTTCTCTTTTCATTCTCTTCTCTGTCCCTTCTATCACTTCTTCTTCTCTCTTCATTCATACTTTCTCTACTACGAGATGATCCTCTATCATCAATCTACAATCCCCACCCATCCCCTCCTCTTCATAATCATAAACCAAACCTCTTCCTTTGATCTTCTGTCCCTTTCTTCTCTTCTATCCAATTCCCTTCTAGGCCATCTTTCTCTATAGGTACTGTGGCTTCTTCTATCCTATACATAACTCCTATTACATGATGACTTCCCTCTAATCTCACCATGTCATATCTCCTTTCTCTTCCTCTATTCACTTCCTCTTCGTCCCTTCCCTTTCCTTCTTCTTTCTCTTCTTTCTCCTTCTCAATGTGAATATCTTTGATATTTCGACTGGCCAACATTTGTACACTTGTCTAAAAGAAGACGATCCATATGATTCCGACACTCAATCGCATACCAATTTGTTCATTTTGTCAGCATTGACCTCTGTCCATTTGACGAATGGATGAAAACAGTTGTTCTTGGAGTGAAGCAGCTCCTTGGCAGGTAGGAATTTGTCTCCCTTCACCGTAAGACCTCCTTTACTCAGAACAGCTCGAGCCTCAAACATTATAATCAACAAACAACACAACTTACTGACATCTTGTACACGATGGAATACAACAAGATACGGAATGCCGTTCTTCAGCGCATTGATATTTCTATCAGGAAAGACTGGACCGAACCATCTCAACAATTAAATGAGCCTTTGTATATGAATTGACTTACTTGTTCGCTGCCTCCACAATATCATTGTATGTTATTCCATCATCACAAATGAACAACAGTATTCCACATGCAATCTGATACAACAACAATATCTTCCCCCAATAGGACAGACTCACATCCACTTCTATTTCATGTCCCTTGATGGTTATCGTACCCTCATCTAATAACAATATGGCCTCAAAACAATTGTGACCTTCAAAAGACCATATTCATTCACTCTTTCATATATCGTAGTAAGCTTTACATGTTGATGTCCATTGTAGAGTGAGCCTGTCTTTAACTCAACTCTGTCGTTCTTCAGTCTAAATGACTATTTCCCCCTATTCATTAACCATGATCACTCACTTTGCGAAATCTGTTCTGTCATAACTGTAAGTCATTGGAAGAAAATTGAACGTCAAATAGCACTTAAAAAGAAAGATAAATATAGTTGCATGTGGGGGCCAATCTGACAATTCCATTAGGTTGCCATGGAGTTATTTCATTTGAAAATGACTGAATAGGTATATCCTTCTTCATTGTCTCTTCCTCTTTCTTCTCCTTCTTAGAAATGAATGACTGTATAGGAAAGGAGTAACATCTCTTCAATGATAAACTAACCAAAGGTTCTTGAATATCAACAAATGGAATAGAACATGTGTGATCTCTGTACATGCATCTGAATCATATGACTCATACCAGTCATCAAAGTAACACAATAACATACAAAACTGGAAGAGAACTATCAAACTCTGCTGGTGAATTTCTCATTTCAAAAGGCTTGAACACTACGAAGCCTCCAGTTGGCACATACAGCTTGTGCATTCCAACTGCCTTCAAGGCCTAAAATGGTCTTTCGTAATAAATAGTTATTACCTAAGGGCATCACTATTATACATATAAACATTGGTTATTGGAAAGGAAAGACGTTGTACGTGTAATTCGACATCCGCACGCATAAAGACTCACATCTTCATATGAATGAAATCGAAGGAATCCGAATCCAGGTTTCTCCACATAAGAAACAATCAAAGCGTTGAGCTCCCTGAACGAACTATTACGTTCGAAAAGAAAATATTTTAAAAATACCTTTCGACAGTATTCACCAAATCTTTCCCACGCAAGCTACAATTCAAAAATGCAATGAAGACTTTCCCAGGGATCTAAATTCATTAGAGCATTAGCATACGTGCATTAGGGCTGTCCATCGTTATGCAGGCAACCGGCCGCATCATCCATAGGTAAGGGACAGCTGCCGGCTGCCTCCCATGTAGACAACCGTATGCTACATACGGTATGCATGTGTAAGCACAAATTCCATAAAAAGAGGCAAGAGCGTTTCAGCAAACAGTGAATAAGCTATTTTTCACGAATAAAGAATGTGATCCTTTCTAAAGCATAATATAATAATTGTAACAGAATAATCATTGTCTGGGTTTAGAATTTATATTTAAAAGTGCTTATTTACCGCGGCAGGAATGACAGAGAATTTGGGATAAGTCAGCCATTCATGTAGGAATCTGCTGCTCTAAATGCAATAAAATTAATAAAAGAACCATCAATGACAATTTGTACTCTCACCTCGTGTCCATTTGTAAAATGAAACGAAATGTCCCTCGTCGTGGGCAAATGGTTGACAGTAATGGAAGTACATTTCATTCTCAACAATTAGGAACATATTATACCAGAGAAAAGAACAAATGACTAACGAGGAAGCGAAAAGTTGCAATGACTGCGGTTGTACATTCTTTGGCACACCACATGTACTCACTATAGTTGGAGAGATTTCAACACCTCAATCATCAAATTGTTATATTTGACACCACAAAATGTACACCTTTATGGACGAATCGTTCACTACCAAAGAAAGGACTACTGTAGTAAGAAACAGCCGCAGGAGATACAAAATTCCTGCAAAAGCCTTGGCTTCAATCTGAGACGAAGACGTTAGAGACTCACCGTACACACAAAACCATGCTACCTTCAATGTCGTGATGGGGATCTTCAAGGGCTGAATCCAACTAAAAAGGACAAATCATCTCAAGACAATTCGATCACTCACTTCTGCTTCACTCGAAAAGTATACAACGTATTGGTATCCAAAGACATTCGTGCATTGCACTGTTCCCCATCTACAATGATAATGATTATTCCATTCAATCAATGGAGACAAACCGACCGAAATGTTCACGGATTTGTTGCGATTGCAGAATAATAGAAGAAGTGAATGAAAGTGCATAGTTGTTTGAAGGTGGAATAGATTGTGACATGGATAACTTCAATGACAATAGTAGATGGAAAGAAGATTCAAAGTCCTCTTACATGTGAAGAAGAGACAGGATGAGGATCATCAGGAAGCCCAATATCATTCGAGATGTACACCTTCTCTCCACCCTTAATCACAATACAAACATCAAAACGTGCTTTAAAAAGGACAAATCATACTAGCTCAGTGACTGTTTCTTCCCCATTTTCCTTGACATTGCATACTGTCTCTGATGGTGATTCAACAACAGGTTTAATACTTTCAATCTAAATGTATACAAATAAAGGTGAACTTGTTCGTAGACAACATACCTCAGAAGACACTGGAGAGACCAATCCCTTATGTCCATGGGAATCAACCTGACTTGTCCCCGCAGACTCTTCTTCTTTGTCCATCTTCTCACTCTTCCCTTTCTTCATACTTACTTCAGTCCCATTCACTTTAGCCGTTAAGTCCTTCTGTAATAGAAATGACATTTCAATTCAAGTCTTTTACCTCATAGCAATAATATAGAAAAAGAAAATGTTCTACCTTGTAAACATCTGACTGCTTTCTCGTTATTTTCTTCTTTTTCTTGTCACTTCCACTTATTTCTCCATCTTCTAATCCTTGGCTACTTTTCTGTTTGGACGATTCCTGTAAATAGTCCATTTACTTACAAACGCATCTTCTTATCAACCTCTCTCTTCCTTTTCTTCTTCACAATTCCTTCCTTCTTCTTCTCTTCTTTGCATTTCAGAGGGACAGGAGGAGGCTAAATTTATATGCAATTCCAAGAATCCAAAAGTACACTTAACCTGTCCCATCCATTTAATTTCTGAGTCGTCAATCAATTCAGCAAAAGATTCTTCGATTGCTTCAGAATTGCTGCTCACAACCTTATCTGCCAATTTAGTTGAATCATTCTACAATTGCCGATCAATGATTTGGAAATACGAGAAAATTTGCACCTCAATAACTTCGCAGAAACTTGAATCGGATGCATTTCCTTTAGAGTTCTCCTGGCCCATTTCTGTAGCAAAATGTACTGAAAGTTACTCTTCCATATTAAGCAAAAGCGAGCATTTATAGCAAGTTCGAAATATGTTCTAGAATACAAATATATATGAAGCGCGGTGGAAACTGTAGATTCTACCGCGGTATAAGCATCGTCGACCGCGGTAGATGCAGTTTCAACATCCTTTCTACCGCGGTATCTACCAATGTAAATGTATACCGCAGCAGAAGCGGTAGTTTTCGCGGGAAAATGAAATCCTAGAGTGGAAACAGCCTTTAGCTCTGCATTTCACAATAGCACACAATTTCGCAACATATCATATGTTACAAATGTTGACGGGATACATCACGATAAAAGTTATCTATTTTATGGTTTTTACTAGAGAGTAGAGACCCTCTAAACGATTCTCATTCCGATATTACGGGGCGTGAAATAGATATTCTAAACGCAATCCGATATATCCGATTGAATTTGCCTATCATTCTTCCCAATCAACTACCTCGCGCACGGTCGCGTCGCGTCAATCCGATCTCACAATGGGGCTCCTTTCTGATTTACGAAGTTAATGAGCCTCATTGACAACCAAAACAAAATATGTGAATGTCCTCATGTTGTTTTTGTTTCAGCAGTGTTTTTGGGAAGAATTCCCGATAATTTCTGGCAACATCTCTGGGTTTTTTATTTTAAAAATATGAAAAACTATTAAAAGCAACTGAAGTTAATGGGGAAGAGATCTTTGAGGAAAATTATGAAGTTCTGCACACTGACTAAATATTCTTTACCAAGCATAATTGTCATAAAAAACTATCGTGTTTTGCTCAACTTTGAAAAAACAAAACAAAGTGCGGCGCACAAGAGTAAACCATATCTCAATGGCAAGTTCTGTAGTTGTCCTTAACATAAGTTGTATAAACTATGAAGATATGCTTAGTAACCAATTTTCATGTCACCTGATGGTTACTTGTGGGAAATATAGCTCAATATCTGATTGATGTCGGATTGAATGGCTGAATCAACTACCATCAATCCGCTAATCCGCGATATCGGAATGAACGCCTCCCTTCATTCCGCTATCAACTATAATATACGTTTTCGCTATCAACTATAAATATACCATGTTTCCTGTAAAACTTCTTTTTTACTTCCTTATATCGTTTACGCGGCCGCGCGCGGTCTCTAGTTTTTACTACTAATTATTACTCAAACTTTAACCAAATATCTTTGATTGTGAACAAATATACGGCAACCCGTTATTTAGGGATCACAGAAGCGCATTTCATCCCCTCTTAATGCTTTGGGCAAGCAAGACAATGAGATACAGATAGCGATTACAACGCTTCTAAAATTAATCTACTCTGAGAACATTAATAAAAACTATTTATCATATTCTCTGTCTAACAGCACAACAATGAAACGGATACAATGGGAAATGAGTATACGAGTGCTACAATGAGTATACCACAATTGTTCTTAGAATTCTTCTGGAGCACTTTGGAATATGACAAGCAGGATCTCAATGTATATCTCTTTTACGGGCAAAAATCAGAATATAAAAGCAATGAATTCGTTAATATCATAGGTTTTGTACATGAAAGGGTCAACTGAGATTACGCTAGTAACCTCTTTCTATGTTCTCCGCCCTTTCTTTATCGCATAAATTCCAGTCGGAACTTCCTTCACTTCGAATTGTCTTTTCTCGAGAGCATATCGTGCCTGAAAATGATTGACAATAGATTGACCGGAACTCTTCTTACATGTGCATGATGCATGAATGTCAATGTGAATTTGTTCATCACCACAATATCGTCCATCTCTTCATGAATACTCACTACTTTACCCACATTACTGTAATGGATTAGATTGTGAAATGAAAGACAGACTCAACCATGAGAAGTACTCCCAAACATCATTCTGTGTCACTTCTCCCCCTGGAGCCACTACAACACAACGACCAGTCATCTCAAATTGTATCTATCAGTCAAAGAGTGAGAAGTGACTACCGTACCCCCGTTGTCATTTTCAATCCTGCCACTACATGTGGTCGAGTTGCAAGGAATATACTTCGCTGAAAATATTTGATTAGAATAGTTGGAAAGGAATTGTCAACTGACTTGGAATAGGTCAGCAATCTGTACAATGGCATATGTGACTGTTGTAAATGGAGGTTTGGGAAACGTGCCAATCATTCTACCATCCCATCTAAACAACATATCTAATGCAATGTCCATTCTATACAACCAACTCACTTCTTTAAATAGTCAGTCAACCATTGCATTGTGAAGTCCAATGGAATTGGCCCTATAGCAAGTTCGACCACTTCCAATTCACTACTCTCCAATTTCTTCCTTTCCATCTCTTCTCTCTCCAATCGTTTCCTCTCATCTTCATCTACAGTACTTTCACCAGCTACCGTACTATCCATTCTCGTGACAAATGGATTCTCCATAATTCGAGGAGGTGGGATCGTGGTGTTCATAGTGACTACAGAGTCAGATGGGATCTCAATGTTCGTTTCAACTATAAGCATCTCAGTTCAACCATTCTACCATTTCTGTATGCAGATCAATCTCCGTAGGCTTCTCCTTTCCCTTTTCCTTCTGTGTATTTCCCATCTCTTCTTCCTTCCTCTTTTCACTCCTTTTCCTGTCATCCTCCTTTCGTTCCTTCTCTCGCGAATGATTCTAAAGATGCAGTATGCCATCCTACTCTAACAGTTCATCTGTCACCCCTTCTTCTTCTTCCTTTCTTTTCTCTTTCCTCTTCTCTTCTTCTTTTCTCTTATCCCTAGTTGAACGATTGTTCTGGAAACACAAGGTAGCCCTATTTACCCATTAGTCAATGGTACCTTTTCCTTCTTCCCTTCCTTCAGACATCGATCACTTTCATTAGATTTCTCTGATTTCAACCGACTACGGTTTTCCTAAACATTCTCATTCACAGTCCAATCAGTAAGACCAACCTCCTCTTTGTTCAATTTCTTTTCATTCGTGTCCTCCTTTGAGATTCTCGCACATTTTGAGGTACTCTCAACCTGTAAATATAAGATGTTCCCAAATGATGAAGACATTATTACATCATGATCATAGTTTGACTTTCTCCTATTTTCTTCTTTTCTTTCTCCTTTCTCCTTCTTCTCTTCCTTGCATTGCTTCCCCTTCTCTTCATTTCTCTTCACATCCCTTTCCTTTTCCCCTTCCTTCACTCGTGATGAATCCTTCTCCTCCTCATTTTCACTCATGCGTTCAACGCTAGTCTACAATTCACACTTCAATAATCAATAACTGTATACCGTATGCCTCAAAGTGAAAGACATGTACAGTGCATCCCCCAAGCGAACGGTGATCGGGGGGATGCCCTTTCGCTTGGGGGGGGGGGGAGGTCGGTGAATACTGACAAGATTGTTGAGTCTGTCTTTGTTCTTCTCAATCCATTTCTTGAATGGAGGGAATGTGACATTCTTCTTTAATTCCCCCGCAATCAGCCAATATCCCTTCACCATGAGACCTCCTGCCTTGAGAAGAGCTCGGGCCTACAAAGAACATTTGGAAAGATAAAATACATCGACTATTCAGTCAATCACTTCAGCGAGCCATGTTTGTTCAAGTAAAAGTTTGTTGCTACATTAGGAACTTACAGTAACACGTGACCTATTTATAAAAAAAACTAACATCCTGTATACAATGAAACTTTAAGATGACCGCCTTGTTCGGCTTCTCATTCGAATCGAATATTGGACCGTACGAACTGAAAATGAACGTTGAAACGAAAATATGAATGTGTGAACAAATATTGCACAGTACTCACTTCCCCGTAACCTCTGCAATGTCCCTGAAGGTTACATCTCCAGCCATCTGAAGGGCAATGGCATACGGTATCTGGAAATATACCATGTATTAGACCTTGATCCGAATGGGATATCCCTCTTTCAAGAAATTCTAACTTACGTCAACAACGAATTTGTGGCCAAGTATCGTCAAAGGACTTGTCTCGAGTAGTGAAATTGCCTGAGGAAGTGATTATCAGTAGTCCCCAAATAATGCAACCTTTCCAGATGGAACATACAACTTGGCATGAGTGTGTTCCCCATAGTGACTACCAGTCAACAATTGCACTTTGTTCACTCCCAATCTCAACATAATCATGGTTACTGTAATATCCTGCTGATTTTACCTCTTCAGTTCCTCCGTGCTCTCCTTGTTCAACATGAAACTGTGTGGAATGAAGTTAACTGTCAGGAAACACTAATATGATCCTTCAATCAACATCTGTACCGTTAACACTTACAGATCCTCCAGTGACAGTTGATTCCTCTCCTTGAGTGGCCGAGGGCTCAAAATAAACTTCAAATCTGTCTTCAGGGCTAGATGTTCTAGGTATTCATGTTAAATTTAAAACCTTAGTGGCAGCTGCATCTGTATGTTTATTCGCATCATTGGTGGACGGAACAAATGTCTGAATGACCGTTAGTGAGTGGATTTTATTACAGAATGAGATGAAGACCGAACTACAGTATAAGTTAGTTATAACTCACAGAGTCGTTTCCATTCTGAAGTGACTCTTGGTCATTCTTCTCCTCCAATGTGACAACAGGGTCGATTGGGAGAGGCTAAAGGGGAAAATTGTCTGACAACCATGTAGGAATAAAGCCAACCGGAGCTTCCGCGAGAATACATTGAGTGACTACGTGATTTCTCATGGTATGTCTAAAATGGATAGAAATGAAGGGCCAAATGAGATTGTACTTCACTGACCCTTTCATTCGATAGGGCCAATCAACGGATAGAGGTGCATTGTTCATTCTCAGGGGAAAGAATCCAACGGATTCCCCTGTTGGAGATACAACTACCTTCTTCATTGAGAGTACTTTGTACGCCTGTATAAACCTTCCATTAATTCCTTCTTTTTTCGACTGGATAACGATGCAGGAAAATGAATTATTAGGGTGATCCGAAAGTCTTGATCACTTTGACTTTTTTGCGGCATATCTCGATGGAAACTGAGTTCCATTTCGAAATAGCTATTACATAAATATGTCGAGGTCCACACATGTTTACCATATGTTGG
>JACMIF010003285.1:0-15063 GCA_014805445.1 Diplogasteroides magnus
TAACCATGCATAAGTTGCCGAAGGTCTTCGTTTAACCCTGGACTATGCATAATGAAATCGGAGCTCTCGGTATTCTCCATAACACCTAGTTCACAGAATTTCCATTTTTAATCGTTGTTCGGGAAAATGGGATTTTTTACTGAATTTTCGCGATTTCTCTCTTGAGTTCGCAAAATTGGCAATTGTGGAAACTAAGTGTTGTGGGCAATACCAAGACCTACAATTTCATTATGCATCGTCCAGGGTTTAAACCAAGTCTTGAACAACTTATGCATGGTCAAACGTCTTGGCCGAACTATAATATATTTGAATTTTCCAAAAGCGCATTTCTATGATCTCAGAGCTTAAGAACAGTTTCCGCCCTCATAACGGTCAACTACTTACCAAATACCCATTTTTTTGTATTTTCCCCTTCAAATTTACAGCGAGGATGCACCCACATGGATTTGCATAAAATGAGAGAGTGGAGGC
Source organism: Diplogasteroides magnus (assembly GCA_014805445.1). Taxonomy (NCBI): domain Eukaryota; kingdom Metazoa; phylum Nematoda; class Chromadorea; order Rhabditida; family Diplogasteroididae; genus Diplogasteroides; species Diplogasteroides magnus. The sequence continues at coordinate 472 of JACMIF010003285.1, forward strand.
TAGAGTAATTTTTCTGTCTCACTACCACTTTGACCGGCTGTGTGACCTCTGACGACGGGAAAGTGGGGGAATTGGAGAGACTGATATCCAAAAGTGCATGCAAATAAATCTCCCTTTACGGCTCCTTTAAGATGAACAGTGAGACTCACCTCCATGTAGCCAACCTCCCTCCCAATGTAATGGAAAAGGACATCGAAGATCTTTTCTCGACGTGTGGTAGGGTCAAGTACATTGACCTCAAGAAGGGCGAAAAGCACTCTTATGCGTTTGTTGTCTATTTTGAAGCCAGGTTTGTCATGATGAAATACTACGTAATATGTATGTTTCAGAGATGCGAAGGAAGCAGTTTGGCGACGCGATGGATGTAAATATATCGGCAATCAACTGCGAGTTCAATTCTCTCGAAGACAGCGTCCCCATGTTCCAGCAAGTCGTCCATTCAATCGTCGAGGAGACGAAAGAAGTCGAGGAGATCGTTCCGGAAGGTCTCAAGGAGAAGGAACGAGGACAGTGTATCGTGTGCGAGTCTCGGGACTGCCTCAGTCCGCCTCATGGCAAGATCTCAGAGATCACATGAAGGTGGTCGGGGATTGTTATACACAAGTCTACAAGTAAGCGCTATTTTGGTTTTGTTTACATATCAATAAATACTTTGAAGGGATCTTTCTGGCATTGCGGAATATACTCTTCCTAAACATGCGAAAAATGCTGTGAGACAACTAGATCAATCGAAGTTTCGGTCGAACAAGGTTAAACATTTTCCCTGATCATCACAACAAAGAGTTCTTTAGGGTGAGACAACACATATTCGAGTAAAGGAAGTGAGAAGTCTTCGTGACCGCAGTCGTTCTCGATCTCCTCGTAGACACCCACATCGTTCCCGTTCTCGTTCACCCCGTGGTAACAGCAGAAGAAGGAGAATGGACCGTTCCAGTTCTCCTCACAACTCTCCCCGTAGAGCCCATTCGTCATCACCTCCTTCTCTCTCCCGAACCAACTCAATTGAACTTCTCCAAAAACAAACGTGAGTACACTTTTATGGATTAATTTTGATCTGGGATTAAGGTGGCTGAATGAATATTCTTTACAGAGAAGATGCTGCATTGGACAGAGAAAGAGGGGAGATCGTCGACGTCATCAGGCCTGCAACTCCCGATGATGATCAAGGGAGGACCAGGCATCAATCAGCATTGAGGAATAATGTCGTGAGGCCTCCAACTCCTGAGGCTCGGAATGGGAGGACGACACATCCTGCAGCATTCTGGAAAGACGAAGACTGGTTTACTTTTTAATCTTTGACCTATTCCCCTCTTTCTTTTCCCCTATCATCGCTATCATCTGCAGAGTGTAGTCTATATTTCCCTACGTTGTCCTCACCCACCCAATAATTGTTTGTATGATTTATTGTTGTGATTATGTTATTGTGATGGATGGAAAAACAATGTAGTGTATTGAACTGTACTTCCAGTGTATGGTCGAAAAAGTTCGTGGTGCAGCTCTTTCAAGGACTCATTCCTTCTTTCTTTTGCCCAATGCATTGTTTTCACCCACAGAGTGTTGTCTATATTTCCCTGCGTTGTCCTCACTAATTAAATACACTATATCTAAATAATTAAAGGAGTTGTTTAATGAATTAGTTTTTACAATTATTGTTATGTTGTGATATTGTGACTAAACATCACATTGACAAGCCAATTTCGTTAAAACAAATCGTTAACAAAAAAAATCAGTGATGTTATTCGAAAAATCGTAACGATCGTATAAATTTGTCGTGTGCATGAAGAATTTGTTGAACGAAACACTATTGCCCCATAATGGTGAAGTACACACTTGAGAAATGAAAATGACAAATCGATGGCTCATGTGTTCATTTCACCGTTATGGCGCAAATTTCTGTTTCTCTGTTATGGAATCAATGTCCATGGCGCTCTTGCCTTAAACGCGTATTTACCCTTTTCTTGATTTCAGGGGCAATGACGAAGCTTCATGTTAATGTTCACCTATCTCGCTCTCTTCATCCGCGTTACACGTGCGGTGAATTGACGACGACGTGGAATTTGGGAAAACAAGTGCATCGTCCTATCTTTCCTCTCAAGTTGATCGGTTGTCTATGATGAGTGACCTAGGTGTAGAGACACGAAAGTTGTACTTTATTTCCAAAAGGCGATCAGTTATTCTCAGGTTTATTGTCCAATGTGACTCTTTATCTGAAAGCCGTAATAGAGGAGAACCACAATCATGTACAGTGGTTAGCAGTTTGAATAGGGTGGGGAAAAGCAGCGAAAGTGCATTTTTCATTCATCTGATTCACTCGGAGCTGTGTTCTCTCGCACGTGATGAACAGCCGCTCTGAGTGAATCAGACGAATGAAAAATGTACTTTCGCTGCCTTTCCCCACCCTAGTCGATAGTCCATAAGTTGAGGCACGACTATTGTACTATCCTTCCTTGTCTCTCCCCTCTATCCTCCCTCACCATCGCGATCTGTACGTATGACTGTCTGTATTCACACGGTGGTAACCGTCTGCCTCTTTTCCCTCTCCTCGATGTGTGCACTCTCTCGCTCGCCACCCCCTTGTCCCACGTGCCTCGAATGCCCCGAGAGGGCTAGCCATCCCCGCTTACCATCTAGTGTGTCGCTTACTAGAGACCGTCAATTGGCTCAGATATTGACAGCCTTTCATTCCTAGACGTCTAACTTCATTCCTAGCGGTTGTCTCTGAGAAGAGAGAAACAACCGCTAGGAATGAAGTTAAACGTCTACGAATGAACGGCGGTCAATAACGTCTCGTAAGCGCCACACAGCATATCTCCTAGCACAGTCACGGTGAAACTCACCATTCGAAGAAATCGAATGTGACTAAACCTCAAAACGTAGGATAGCATTTCCTTCCCTATGAGGCGTCCGAGAGGGTCGCTCCACTATTTCTTCCTCCATATATGAGGAAGGCATCTATTCTCTTACACAGAAGAAACTATATGGAATCAATGACAACTGCACAGGTGAGCTTTGACATTTCATTTCGCGGCCCTAACGTGGGTTTGCATGCGAGTCATTTTTTTAGTGCATTCGCCATGTCTCTACTATAGAGTTCCCTTATCAATCGTACTTTTCATCTTTCGTCATCACTCCGCAGTGGGGAGTTGTGGTATCTCAATTCATCATAGACAACGGCTTCCCAATGCAGAATGACGACAAAGATGAAAAGGACGATTGATAAGGGAACTCTACTCTAGGTAGAGTTCCCTTATCCATCGTCCTCTTTATCTTTCTGAGGTGCGGTTGTCTACTAAATGCGAAGACAACCGCACAGACATGACGAATGCACTAAAGATTCGACATATTTACGAGCCCCAGCCTACTTGTAAGGGTGGGGAAGTAGGTGGGAAGTGTGTTTCATCAACATTACATAACTAAATGCAGGTACATTCTTTTATCTAAACACAAGGACATAATGAAGAAGAACGAGAAGAGTCATGACATCGTTGATAGAATTGCTGGATAACCGTGAATATTTTTCCCTCTGAAGGTGCAATGTCTTTTCTTAAGATTATCGAAAGTATACTGCACGATTCTCCTCGAAGAATGCGTCAACATGCACGAAGAATGAGGAAACTGACGCTTCAAGTGATTTTACCATGTATTGTCCCCCCTAAATAATCTGCTTGCAGGGGTTCTTGATTCAGTACGAACATGCTTGGAAGTTGGAAGATATCGTGAGTGACTACTATCCTCCCATCAATCTCGTCCCATAATTCAGAAGCATCTATGACCTCATTATCTCATTCGACTTGCTGGTCGTATAATGGATGCGTTCCCATTCAAGGGATATACTTTCGAAATTGTATTGTTGGTTTATCAATAAATATTCAGAGATGAGCATGTTTTATTGCGTTGGTAGGACAAGGAATGAAGACAAGGGGAATGAATAGGGGGAATATGACAGAGAGTACAACTAGAATGATAATGAGAAATGGACCATGAGGTCAAATCGATAGATCAATTGAGACCTGTAATGAAACGAAAGAGCCAAAATTGCCGCACTCCCACTTCGCACAACGAGGATGGTAGATAGTAGGGTGGGGAAAGGAAGCACAATCATTCGCCGCGTGCTTGCTTTTGAGCGCGGCGAAAAGACGCCGGTGCACATTTCGAGGAATGAAATAGTCACCGGTGACTATTTGCCAAAGTGAGTACAGCTAACTCTTTCAAAGCAAAGATTATGGGCTGAACTTTTTACAGTAACTTTTCAATGACATGTCTATATCACAATCCAAATTTCATGTCATTTGGTTAAGAACGAAGTATACTGTAAATATTCAGAGCTGGCCATGAAATAGTCACCGGTGACTATTTCATTCATCGAAATGTGCACCGGTGACTATTTGCGCGGCGTGGAATGAAAGCGCAATTAACGCTTCCTTTCGTGCTTCCTTTCCCTACCCTAGTAGATAGGTATAAGAACCCAGGATGCGTCGCGTTGTTTTCCTTTGAATTCTACTCTTTTATTCGTCGCGGGCTGTCGCCTCCCCTTCCTCCCATCCCCTTCATATCAGAATGGAATCCTCCTCTAGAACGGACTAGCCAACCGAAAGGAGTACGGCCAAATAAGGAACATCTCGACCAAGGATTCAACGCTCCGTAAATTTAATTGGGAGGTCCCAACACAGAGAAGAAATTCGATGGTCAATGTATGATTAATCGAAGACTGCCCTTGACCCTATGCTCTGATACGGATAAATATTGTATTGTCCTTGTGAGGAAGACAGACTTTGACAGTCATCAGAGAGAGTGACGTCATCACACACTAACGGTAAACATGTGTGGACATGGGCATATTTATGCAATACTTATTTGGCAGCACAACTCAATTTCCACAGAGATATTTCGAAAAAGTACGGGAACTTGTGGGACACCCCAATATTACGCATCCTAACTGAACTGTTGCTCTACTTTATTTATCTCACAGATGATACATACTCCGTAACGACGAAATAGGATGTAAAAATGAGAGACCAGGGTGGTATCCAGGTGTGAGACGCGTACTAGGAATAACAATTCAGATGGGATGCATAATATCAGTTATTGTAATTTTTTGCAAGAGTGCCATGGACATTTTCATCTTTATGGTGAAGTGGACGAATGCGCCATCATTTAAAGGCTCTAGTGTGCATTTTACCATTAACGCGCAAATGTCCATGGCGCTCTTGTATCTCACCAGTTTTAGGCTGAGAGTGACCCTAGGGTCAGTAGTTTTTTATGCTAAATCAGTTATGTTTCACGGATAGTAAAGAACAAAGATATATTGTTTCTGCGAAACATAACAAACCGCGCTTTCAACCTATCAACCCCAGTGCATCCGTATCTTGTTAATCTACCAGAGTGACATTCATGTCATACAGTTTCACCACGAACACTGCTGCAACCTTGCACACACATGGATTCTCGCCCTGAATACGGATTGTTTCATTACAATTGATAAGCATCATAAACTGCACCATTGTATGTGTTTATATTCAGAGAATGTGTTTTTACATTTCAAATGAAAAGAATATATGAAATTTATGGATAAGAAAACGTTGGAAGATCAGTGATTCGTGCTCGAATCAGAGTGCAATATCTCGCACGCGCGTTCTATAGAATATCCCCGAGTAAACTCTTAGACTATCTGCAATGAAAAAATGAGACAACGGTACTCTTCTTTGTCTCCCTCGGCTCCTCCCCTTTTGTATGACATAAAACATATATTTTCTGCCTTTATAACCGGCATCATTTATCACAACGAATATTTAATCGGCGGTGGAGGTAGAGGGTTGGTCAGTGACATCTCCACTGCCAGGGGTGGGTGGACATTCGATGCCCCTCTCTCTTTCCAATACACGAACGCGGGCCTTGAGGGCCGCGAGCTCTGCCTTGAGCATCGTGAAATCGTGCTCGAGGCGATTGGGCGCATTTTCAGAGACGGTCACCTGAGAGGGTACGGTATTGCTTCAGATTAACCCGTGGATAACCTGCGCCGAGCTGGACGCGTTCTCAGTCGTCACATCCTTGCGGGCGAGTCTCGCCTTTCGCCGGCAGTCGATGCAAGTACAGGCCGGGTCGTGAAGAATGTCGGACAACGCCGTGTTGACATTGTTACGATTCTTCCTGTCCCGATCGTCTCTCCTGTCTCTGTCATCCTTGCCATGGTCTGATCTGTAGGGGTGGCTCCTGTTGCTGCTGCTCTTGCCGTATCCGCGGTTCATGATGATTTGACTGATTTGAGCTAGAATGGGGAGATTGGCGAATCGTGGCAAAGGCGAATGAATGACGAAGGGTCATTGACCGCTCGCGCAACAAACGAGTGAAGGGATGACTTCGGAATATGTGCGGGATATGTTTCAACCGTGAGATAAATGGGCTAGAGCAGCAGATCAGTTTGGATGCGTAATACGTAGCGATTCTGAATGAAGAAAAAGAAGTAATGAGTGTATGTGAAGAAGAGGGGAGACATGGGGGGACTGTTATGACGATGGGAATCCGAGATGATGAAGAGAGGGATGACTGAATAGGAGAAAGGAACGAGGAGGTTGAAGACTAACAATGAATGGAGCAATTGAGAGAGGACACCCTTTCCCATGCTTGGAGAAGTGCTCATCACGACATTAACATAATCAATACTTTATAAAGGAGAGGTTCTAAACAAGAAAAGACAATGTAAGACACATTCAGCTCGCTTTCTCTGCGGTGAATCATATCAGATGGAGGAGAACGAAGGCTGAAGTGAGAAAACGCATGAAAGGAATACAATCTCTGGAACTAATGGTACTTTGCACAATGAAACAACCATGTACAGTATGCAGGGTCTCGCAATTTATCTGAATATTTCAGTATCTGCAGAACGCAAAATATTTCTAGGTGTTCATTGGGCTTTCTAAATCGGTATTCAAATTCATTCCTGATTCTTCCATTCTCCGCGGAGCGGTTGACTATCGTTCGAAGACACAACCGATCCGCGGAGGATGGAAGTATCAGAAATGAATCTGAATACCGATTTAGAAACCCTAGTTCTTATGCTTAGATTTTATGAATATCAAATGTTTCGAAAACGATTAAATTGTTCATATGAATTTGCCGACAGTTCCATCTCGAATTATTTCAGCTCGCCATCGTAACAACTGCACCTTCGATCTATGCACAAACATGGGAGACTTTGCTGCTGGAAGAGTCGCTGTGGCTAACAACAAATTTTCCTGCAATTGATTGAAACTCTCTTTTTGCTTATATAAATGATAATTTTTGTACTTTTCTTGAATTTGTATGTGACAATCATTATGCATTAATCATTATTGAAACATTTTAGACTCGAATTTTAGGCCGCTTCCCCATTGCAGGAGAAACCCGCAAATATGAGTTCGATAATACAGAAGATGAGAGACAATCGTCTATTTAGCAAAGAAGTTAACAGAAACATCAACTATTCAACATGCAATGCAATGAGGAAAAAGACAACAATGAAACGAGCACAAACAATCGAGTGAACGAAGAAAGCGCCATGGACACTTGCGCCATAATGATGATATGGACAAATACGGCATCGTTGTCATCATTGTCACTGCGCGAGAGACCATTTCACAGATATGGCACTAATCTTTCTTCCGACAAGAATGGAGCCATATCGTACTGCTCTATTATTGATTGCCTCGAATTCGTCAATTGGCTTTCTATCGGAACCTCAACGGCAACTGGCTCTCCTCTATCAGCGGACCGCGCCTCTTCACTCCAGTAGTGGACATGGCAACGGATGCAGAAATCGGAATGGGAGAGTCTGGAATAAGGGATAATGTTTCAAGTGATGTACGACATCTCACCCCAAAGACTACCAACACTCCCCGTCCACCCACTCCTGACATCAGTGACGGCAATTGAAGATGCGGTCTTCCTGCGAACAACGGTTCCAAGGGTAGACTTCCCCTTGATGATGGCGTATGGGAACTTCAACTTGCGGCATAGAAAAGACAGGAAACTGACGATCTCGGGAGGATAGACGTCGCGAGAAATGAGGACAATATGAGTCTGAAACACAATGTTTATTGCGCAATTCATTCTAGTGCATAGCTTAAAAAGTCTTTATTCCGGGGTCAGGGGGATAATCCAAGGGGGATGTGTTCCTGTCGGTGGACTGCTGGGCCAGTCGATTAGGAGTTACACCCTGGCGTTCCAAGCGTTTTCTCCAGGGGATCTTTGTTCGCGGGCACCGCTACCAGTGCATAGCTAATGCGATATGACTATGTGAAAGTGAAGGTGCCCCGAGTGTGGCCGACTTTTGTTATTTGTCGGATTGCAGCCACCATGAATTCCCGTGCTTTGTTGTCGGAATAGTACCACAACATTGAGTGAATCAACACACGTTCCTCCTCTCGTTGTCGTTTCATCGTAAGTGATATCCACACTTTTCCGGTTTGGACCATTTCGATATACTCAAACATGGACAATATTGGAGATGCGGCGCGCCGATACAGGTTTGATATTGGAAGAAGTATAGGTGACCAGTAGGGTTTCGAAACGGTAATAGAATGTGGATTTGTCGTTCGTCTAATCTCATTTCACTTGTTCTCTCATGAAACAGTCAATCGCTCAGTAGAGACTAGAAGAACGACAAATGCACTTTACTGCCGTTTTTGAGCCTTATTTTAGCCGCCAGATGTCATGTTATGAAAATCTACAAGACGCAGCTTACGGACAGATTTCAGAGAAGAAATGCCAGTTTCATTCCTTATGATGGACCAGTTGACGAAGGGAAGAAACACACCGATAGACAATCTCGTAAGCAAGTGGGAACGTTTCCTCTACCTTCAGCCACAACGTTCATTTTCAGATTCGGTAATGCCATGTGCCAGTTGTCATCGACCATTAACACTCCTGGAGACGAAAAGGTTTTATCTGAGGCATACACCGGTGAAATATTTCCATGTAGGTTCATCAAGAAGCCATGAGCAATATGTTTTCGACTGTCGCTGTCTGTGAAACATCGATGGCAGGAAGTGATCGCACACAAGAGGTAACACAATCGATCATGATGGTCGTGAGTTCGGCTACTTGATGGGTTATGTTTCAGTGTTACTGTGTATTTTTAAATTTTTTGTATCTATAAAAAGGTATAACCTATATGAGACATAACCCACCGAATAGTGAAACTGCCAATAATAACATGAATTCAATATTAAAGAAAGCACTGTGGAATTTCTACACTACCCAATCTCGCCGGAGCGGTCGTCTCCCATTTCCATAGACGACCGGTCGAAAGAAATTGGGAGGTTACCTATTCCATAATGCATTGTTTATCCAACATCATTCATATACGTTTAGATCGCCTTGCTTCATCTCGTCAGGGCAATTTCAGTGCTTTTGGAGGTTGCCACATCACGCCCTCAGACTGTGAGTATCAGTTCTGTGCAACTAAGTCTGTATGACCCTCACACTCAGGATGGTGCAACCATCGATCGAGAAGTGCAAGTGGACACAGTTCCTCCGGTCATGATTGATCAGCAAATGGAGACAGAACTAACGGTAGAGACCATCAGGAATAGAAGGAAGGAGGCAGCACGAACATCAACTGAGCCCAGTGTACAACAGCCTCTTGGTTAGCAACTCTCATTAAGTAGATCTCCACACTTGTTTCAGATCAAGAGCCAGAACCGGAATCCACGACTGTTGAGTCGACAGAGGCGGATATAGCTGGTGAGTTCACTAACGTAAGACCTCGCCATAAATATTTCCTATGATTTCAGGCCCCAGTAACGCTACGGCTGATGTCAAGCCTCGAATCAATATCAAACGGGAACCATCGGAACCGAAAGATACGCCGGGAAATACCGAAGCAACTGTAGAAATAGCCACTTCATGCCCTCAGATTCAGCCCAGTATACATTCTGCGACATCTACTGCGACAATGGATCGAAGATGGATACCTGATGAGGAATTTGAGACGTCCGTTTCCAGTGAGAGGTTGCCCATCGCTGAGGAACCGCAGCCTGCTCAATCGCGGGAAGAACCGCCGCAATTCACAATGGATTGGAGGACTGTGAAGCAGGAGCAGGTGGGAAGCAGCAATGCTGCGGAGCTAGAAGTATGTGGTGGTCTGAGTCGCAAGTTTTGATCATTCAGGCCTGGGAAGGAGAATATCAGAACGAATCACCAACCCCATCACGTTCAGCTGCAAATGAAGCATCGGAAACTGTCGCAGCTGCTGTCTCTCAGCCAATGGCCTCATAGAATACACTGCCATGTCATCAGATTCACCTACAGACGGTGATCATAATCCTCACACTCAAGAGGTTTGCTAAGGAATGATTTCTTCAGTATTTGAGTTCATACAAACAGGATTCGCCCGAAACAGTGCAGGCACCTCAGTCGACGCTGCCGATTGTGCCCCTATGCTTTACTGGTCACAAGTATGCACTACAGGAGGTACGATATGTCAGAGAGTATCCTGCTGGAAGTAAAATGTATTTCAGCCGATGTCCGTCTGCAGAAATCCCGAGAAACTAATCACTCCGAGAGGACTTGAACTGGCCCGCAAATGGAAAATCCGACAGCAGAATGACATGCTGCACAGCTCGGCACCGTCCAGCTCGGTCGACGCAGCGGCTGAGCAGGTAACTTCCCCATTTTCACAGCGAATGAATGTTTATTTATCTTTGTATGTGATTTTGGCACATTTATTTCAGGGAATTCCGTCTTCCTCAAGAATTGAAGTTGATCATGAGAGACCAAGAGGGAAGAGATCTCATTCCCCTGATCACCACTCCGATAACAGACACAGAAGACGATCATCAAGTTCACCTTCCTCAAAATTAAAGGTTTGCGTTGATATTTTCTGATGCTCAAATCATGTAATGTTCAGTTCAATCAGGAAATGGCAAGGATAACCTTGCTCGACAAAAGAAACCGAATAATTGAATGTCTTCTGTGCACCGACTTCACAACTCGTATCAATGAACAAGCTAGCGTTTGTCTGCTCAATTCATTATTGTTATATTTCTACAGTTTCGTGAACACATTCACTTGACACATCCCGAACACTACGAGAAGTGAGTTCAACCGGGGAAGGGGGACAATGACACGTAGTCTTTCAGTAGGGCGTTACTGACAGCCATCCATTTCTAGCTGAGAGACGACCGCTAGTTAGGAAATTAGTCGGCTGTAAATGGATGGCTGTCAATAATGCCCTATTAACTATACCCTACCATTCAGGTTCTATCGTTGTCCATGTACCCACAAAGACTGCGACTTCAGAGCCAAGAATGCGGATGGATTGGATCAACATATGCGAGAGGTTCGGATTCCCCTTGATCGTCACTATCAGTAACATTAGTGCAATTGTCTTTCGTTTAATCTCCGCGGAGGGGTTACCGCTCTCATGTTATAGACAACCGTTTCGCGGACATTAGACGAATGGCAATTGCACTAAAGTCACTCTTAGCAGCACCCTTGCTTATTCATTGAAGAACGCCTGTCCAATTCAGAATCATTTGCCACGGAACAAGCCCGCGGATGTTTACTTGCAAACAGGTAACGATACGGTGGTTGAGATATTAAAGTCGATTCCGTTCAGGCTCCCATTGTCCGATTTGTTCGGAGTCTGTGGGGACGATGATGGAATTAGTGACACACTTCAAGAAGAACAAGTGTCTGTTGAAGGTTAGATGATTGTCAATGTCTCTCTGATTGTATCCAAATTGAGAATCATCTAATCAAGTGCAGCTGAGGATTCCTAAAGATTCACATGCTGTATACGCATCGAAATAAGGTACATCACAATTTCTTCACCCCCCCCCCACTACTACTTCTTACAGACGAGAAGTCAAGGATGCGACGGTTCAATTTTCGTCGGAAAACCATAAATTTGTGTAATAGATGAAGTAAATGTCATAAGCCCAATAGCTCTATTATTTCGCCAGATTGCCATTAAATTGCATAAGGTGCCTTGGTGTCGCTTTACCACGATTGCGATAAAAAATTTTCTTTTCCTGAATGTTCATCATCGTGAAGGCCACACCCAATGTCTGTAAATGTACTCTAATTGAGAATAATGACATCAAGTGCTGTTGCGGAGATATATGTATCCTTAGGATTTCATACAACACCAGATCCTTACAATTGAGAAGTCAGCGTTGCTCCCCATCAGCTTACGTTTGAAGGCCATAGTTGTGAAACAGAAGAAGAACATGTCAAAGACCTTTTTATTGGCCGGATTGCCATTAAATTGCACAAGATATTACGTATCCTAACTGAAGTGTTGCTCATTTCTATATATCGCACAGTTGAAACATATCCGGGAACGACGAAATAGCACGCAAAAATGGAGACCAGGGTAGCATCCAGGTGTGGGACGCATACTAGGAAGAACAGTTCACAGATAAGATGCATATTACCATGGTGTCGGTTCACGATTCCGATAAATATTTCATTTTCCTGAGAGTTCATCCATGTCCACCCACTGGCATACATATGCCTGTTTCATCCGGAGCAGATGTATGTGATAGATTACAGTCGTTTTTGTGTGAAATGAACAGAAATTCTGCCTTCCGATCTTTCTGTCACCATTTCAATGAATACACATGTAATATATTCCCTGAAATAAGCCCTCATTGCTAACGTGTAGCTATCAGTGACTTTAGACCAATTATCATTCTAATCTCCGCGGAGCTATTGTCTCTGCCATGCAATAGGCAATCACTCCACGGGGAATTAGACGAATAACCTTTGCACTAGAATCACTGATAGCGACACCCTACTACGGTTTCTAAATCGGGAGTAGAGTGCATTCGTGTATTGTCTGATTCCCGAGGAACTGTTGTCGCATTCATGCAACAGACAACAGCTCCTCGTGAATCAGACAGTAGACGAATGCACTCTACTCCCGATTTAGAAACCGTACACTAGAGTGTCGCAAACTCCTCCTGGGAGTCCCGGCTAGGAATGAATGAGACCGCGCCGCTCCCGGGAGCGGCGAAAATGAACAGAGAATTCTGGGACTCCCACTAGAATATGGGAGTCCCATATTGCTTGGATTATAGGAGTCCCACACATTCTTCATCTGTTCTCTGACACTGTACGTTCACACAGCCGGTCAGAATGGTAGTGAGACGACTATTTCATAAGTGCATTATAGTGAGGGTAAATGAAATCATTCTGCCTCTCTGTTCCCTCATTCTCCCGGTCGTCTCCAATTCATAGACACGACCACAGCCGGTCCGAAGGGAAGTTAGCGTGCATAAATGAGTTCGTGTCCTCTACCCAAGCTATGATCTCATGGTACATGATCTAGGGTTCATATGAAGCCTTCGACAACTTGGTTGAACGTTTTGTACTTGCCATGACGTATTATAATATTCTAAAAGCGCAGTTCTCTGCTTTTATGATTAATGAACAGTATCCATGATTCAAATATTGTATATCTAACTTCATATATATATTTTGCCAGATTTTCGACTTCAAATTGACTGCTAGGATAAATTAGCGAGAGATTGCATAAATGAGAGACCGATGGCTGAAGGAATCGATATCATTTTTGCACGCTCACTTCCCTTCTGACCGGCTGACCGCGGTCATGCCAAATAATATGCTAAGGAATATGGAATATTCTGGTGGGACTCCCATCATTCTCTGTTCATTTTCCGCCGCTCCCGGAAGCAGCACGGCCTCATTCATTCCTAGCCGGGACTCCCGGGAACGGACCCATTATTATTCATGTTAACGGTACTGATATAGCTGGTACACATGCCGATTTTTGGTCGTGTTATGCGCTAAACAACGGAAAAATGCTTATATAGGAATCCTGAAGCATATTTGAACACATTGTTAAAAGCATGAATACGTGCTATCTTTGGATGCGGTTTGATGTAGAATAATTAAGATTTAATTTTAAGAAAGTTTTTGACTCGTTTGAGCGAGGATAAACTGAAATATCAATTAAAATCATGAAATTAAAGGAAATTTCAGATATGTTTCACTGCGTCCTTAAATCGAGTTCCGTGTAAGACCGGATAGGACCTGGTTAGGGGGTGGCACAGTAAACTAAAAGTTGTTCAAAAATTCTGAAATTTTTTCTGTGAACTATCTATGGGTGGGATACACTTCAGCCGCGAGTTCATAATTTTACCTTGAAAACTGGCCGATTTTCAAAAATACATTTTTGAAAAAAGAAAATTTTTATTTTTGAGTTTTGGTAGGCATCTTATATATCATTCGAAAGAGCATCAAAAGTTATGCAAAAAACGTGTCAGAACATTTTCTCAGATGTCAAAACTACGCGAGTTATGACGATTTATCTGTTTTTGGGCCTATTTTTCATCCAGTTTTTTGATGTTTACACCCAATTGCTCTCAAAACGGGGTCAAGCGCAATACATGATAAAATTCTCTTGACAATTCTACGTCGGATAGTTTGCATATCGATGCGAATTTCTTGCAGCAATCCATCTCAAATTGGGACGCAAAAGTGAAAACAACTGTAATCCGAGGGTCGGTGGTTCGAATCCCGCGTCGGGCAAACATCTTTTGCTTATTTATTTCGAAGTTCCAGAAAAACTTCCAACACAAAAGTTGC
>JACMIF010003286.1:0-15063 GCA_014805445.1 Diplogasteroides magnus
CCCCCACCCCCCCCCCCAACCCCCCCCCCACCCCCCCCCCCCCCGCACCCCCCCCCCGCCCGCCCCGCGCCCCCCCCCCATAAATCGTAGGCTCATGAAAGAGGCTTCCCTATGAAGCTTCGTCTAAAAAGCTTCTTATATCTGACGATGTCATAAAGTAAAATGTGTCTGCTCTTAAGAGCTGAAAGGGCATTGGAGAGATGGGGGGACACTTCACAACAACGTTGTCGTTCAGACCAGAGAGACAACTTGGTTACACAGACAGTCCATGTGAAGAGTACTGTCAAATCCGCTTAAAGTACAGTGATTGCACTAGAATGGACACACTTTGGGATGATTCCAACAATTATAGAATGTACAATAGTGGAAACAATCAAGAAGAAGGAGAAGTTAGAGGAATGTGAATAGGCGAAGTCTTGATTTGATTTCCACTCCCTTCTCTTTCTTTTTCGTTCCTGGACGTCCCATTCTTTTGAAGGAAACACAATTGAAATGGTGGGACAAGTTTCGAGACATGGAAAGGAAGTGATGACCAAATTGGTCCAACAACGGTCACTAACGCTGTCTGATCGTGACTAAGCAGAAATAGTAATGGAAGAATTTACTCGAGTGATCTTGTAAGCTCTTTCAACGACTAGGATTAACTAAGCTACTCATTCAAGAGCAGTAACAAAGAAAAAAACGAGTGGATGAATTAGAAGACAAGGAGATGAGAATGAGGTTGTTTGGAGGAACATCTAGGGCACATTGGTGCCTTCTTTCACTTATCACTGAACGATCGTTCTATTGACTGACTCTCAATCAAGCACTCTCGCTTCTATTGATACCACTCAATCATTCAGTGCAACCGATCAAATAATCAATTCGAGGCAGCGGTCAATGCTCATTTTGCCATAGAAATCTAAAAATCTAAGAAGTATAGATTGCTCTTCGCGAGGCAATTTGATCTCGTAGTACGACAAATGTTCACATTTCGACCACATGGAAGAAGGAATGGAATTGAAAGAAGAGTTCATAATTGAGTGAGATTGAGAGATGAATGAAATAGGCAGAAGGATGCCATGAGAAGGTCATTCATTATCACAAAGGGAGAAGAGATGTTATTGATCAATGTATCCACTATCACTTTCAGATCTCAAAGAGTGCACTTTTTCAATTGTGTTGTTCCTCCTCAGCCCTTCTCTCGTGTCATCTATTCACTTGGTCCAATACACAGAGATCGAAAGAGCGAAGAGAAGGTACATTTCTCTTACAACGAAGAGGACATTGAGGAGTCTGAAGAAGGAAAAAGAGATTATTCTGGTGGAGATGAGGAAGGGAATGAAGCAGATGAATGGAATAGAGGAAAAGAAAGAAGATGATTGACTGAGAATGAGAAGAAGGAGAAGAGTAGGGATAGGTAAGGGAGAATGGGTGTGACTGAACAGTTCAATGAAAAGGGAACATTGCAAAAGAGAAGAAAAGGAGAGAAGAGATGAGGATTACTTGAAATGACTGACAATGAAAGATGGAAATGAATCATGGAAGAGATGGAAGTACCATTGCGTGAGATGAAGAGACAACAATTATGACTTATATCCATGAATTCTGAATAGTTGGTGGATGGAACATCCATAATGATACTGTATAGTAATAGAAGAGATGGGACAATTGATTCCCTCCAGGGGGATACTCTTCCCCTCAGTGAGAATCACACAATCTCCATGTCAACACACTGCATATGACACACACGAATGAATCTGCCATTAGCCATAACAACCATACTATGTTTAGTCGATATTAGAACATTTGAGAGAACGATCAATGAACAAGGGAGATCATGGATAAGGATGGGACAGTTTAAGGACAATAGGAAGTGTTCCCATGAAGTGAACGGGGGAACGACAGACCCTCACACATTCCGCAGTAAAGTGTGTGTGTCTGGCAGATGAAGCCATTGAGTCTTAGAGATCGTAAATGCTCCTTCCACTAGGACTACTTCCATCTAAGGAAGTTCTTCGTCATCATTCAAAGAGAGAACGGGTATATTGAGGAGAGGGATGGATACAAGGATTAATGACTCCAGACAGGATAGAACACAATCATCCACATCCAATTTACTTGTAGTTTACAGCTGACTGGACAGGTCGGACAAGGTTGACGGGATGATGTGAACAAGTGAACAGAGGACTGAGGGTGAGGGGGGAGTTACCGATTCACTTCTTCTGTTACTGATTAGCGTGGTCGAATGGCCGAATTGAAGTGAATGACAAACAGAATGAGAAGACTATCAATAATGAAAGGAGAAGAGGAGGGAAAGAATCTATTGGAAGGACAGCAACCACGGCACACAAATACAGCTAATCTGATCGGACATTTTCATCTTTCTCTCATTCTCAACTCTCTATCGTATCGGAATGATCTCTCCCTCATTCAATGTTCATTGCATTGAAACGGATAGGAATTGCGAGTCATCGGAATGACCAAAGTTGACACCATTCAACATTTCCGCCATTCCATCATCACATGGCTATTCCAAACGGAGACTAAACGACAGAAGTCAAAAGGTCAAATGGAATGATAGATGTAGACGTCTATTGGCTCTCTTCAGATAAGTGAGACCCTTGAAGACATTCCAAATGGCAAAACATACGCAACAATACGACTAAGCAGGAAAGGACAGGAAAGAGGAGGGGGAGTTCAATCTCTTCGATTGTGTTGTCATGTTTTTTTGACTAGAATACGACAACAACTAAGGATGTGAACACCCGAAATGGATTGGCATGTGCGTTGATTCGAGACAGGAAGTACAGTGAAAGAGAAGACTAGTGAAAGAAGAGGTTGATAGGAAAAGATGTGAACATTGAGGGTTGAAATGAACACTTCTCTCTCTATTCCTTCGTCTCTCTCACATAGTCACTCTAAGATACAATCTCCCCCCTTCCCTCTTATATTGTCCCCCCCCCCCCCTTCTACCTCTAAGATTCATACCTCAATCTCTACTCACAATTACGCATAACTATCGCAATTAGTGTAGGAAATGTCTTGTAACAGACAAGAAGGGAATGTCATGAATGGAGAAAGAGGGAGACTAAATGGGATGAAGAAGGTGTCTGCACCCCCTTGAGAGATTATGAGTTGAGAGTATCGACAGAAGGGAGGGAGAGTAGATGGAGATATATCATGACATAGGGGGAGATAGACGGAAGTGATAAATGATTATACTCTTTCCCTTGTCAATACTCACTTATACTCAACTACTCATTCCATTTAACGACCTCCAGTCTCTATTCTCATCTATCAATGTAACCAAATTTCCGTCCGAGAAAAGAGAAAAAGTGGCCGGACGACGAAGGAAAGAAAAGAAGAGAGAGACGGTGCCGAACTATTGCCAACAACTTAGGGTCAACCTAGAGTGAAGAGAGATGAGATAGAGAAAGGGACGATTCTACTCGGGTTGTCAACAGTCCATCCTGTATTTCCTTCTTCTTCTTCTCTATTCACTGCATGCATTTGATGTTCCGGAGGAAGTC
Source organism: Diplogasteroides magnus (assembly GCA_014805445.1). Classification (NCBI taxonomy): domain Eukaryota; kingdom Metazoa; phylum Nematoda; class Chromadorea; order Rhabditida; family Diplogasteroididae; genus Diplogasteroides; species Diplogasteroides magnus. Next base: position 3,513 of record JACMIF010003286.1, read on the forward strand.
TCTCCAAGACTCCCAACTACAAGAATACGTCAATTTGGTCCTTTTCCTACTCAAGAACAGTGGAGACCACATTTGAATGGAGAGTCTACATGCAATTAGTCGCCTACCAAATGAACTGTACCAGGACTCCGACAGAAATGTGTATGGATGAGAAATGGAGCGGGAAGGGGGAAAGGAAAGGGAAAGAGGCTTCTTCTTCCCTTCCATACTTCATTTCACTCTTCTCTTACTCTTCACTTCTCTCAACTCGAACGCACTCACTAATGAAATGCAACGATGGCAAATGTCTCCACAAGTGGAAAAGAGACGACGAATTAGGAATATACAATTTGTATGGAGACAACCTTTCCGGATACAACATATAGACTGTTGCTCTTGCCTATATAGACATTGAACCTGATACATATCCACTTGATACATATCCACAATTAGAAGCGGAGATCGAACAAACGACAAATATAACGCAAAAACGTGAGGGGCAGTTGGTCAAAAACGTAAGGAGCGTACTATGTACATAATCTGCATCTGGGACAGCACGCATAATATTGCTTACAGTTTGATTACTGTTTGACATATGTTTCAATGGTATTATACATTTGAGGATATACGCTATATCATATACCATCTGTGAAGCATAAGCCACAAAGTAATCATTCTGCCAGCCATAATGGATAATAGTGGTGTTTTGATGGAAGGAGAGTAGTGGGAGGAGGACTGGATATCGGATGAGAAGAGACTTCTACACGTTGTTTGTCATGAGACAGATCAGACATGACGACTAGGGGCAATTACACAATCCATGTCTGATGGAAAGATACTTGTCATGGAAGTAATCTGTCATCCACGAGAGTTGACCACGGGGAATGTAATAGGAGAAGAAAGGAAGAGGATTGAGTGTCAAAAGAGAGGAGATGCAACAAATAGACAATCAAACATGTACAATCAAGGACTGCGGAGGGGAATGAATCATATGGGAATGGAGAATGATTACTTCTTCCTTGGTACAATCTTCACCATTACTTGTGAAGGAGCAACAGTGATTGAACCAACCAACTTCAGGGGATTCTGAAATTGGATTAACATGAAACAAAATTCTTTTGTAAATATTATATAAAGCTTTAGAAGAAATGGATTGAAAGATTTTCAGTGTTTCTTGGGTCTGAATAACTTTAGATAAAGACTCACAGTACGTTCGCTTTTGTGAATGTTGAATCTTCTCAATAGATGAATGAGTGCAATCTTCTCCTCCAGATAAGCCAATCTCATTCCAAGACATATACGAGGACCCTCTCCGAATGCCTATTAGCAAAGTGTAAGACATTTATTTCTGCATCTCGTTCCGCATTTTTCGAAATTTTTGACTACACGCTTGTTCATCAAGACGTTAAATAATCTGAAATGGGAGAGACACACCTGGAATGCAATTCGTGAACGACTCGACTCCTCAAACCATCTGAACACAATAACCATTGGAATAATTACGAATTCGAGTGCAGAACCACCTATCTTGAAAATATAATGAAAAGATGAATGAAAGATACCTCTCAGGTCTGAACTCTTCTGCATCCTCTCCCCATACTTCCTTATCCATGTGAAGTCCCCAAGTGTCCGTCCATACAATGTCTCCCTACACGATAATTCCATCCTCCTTCATTCCCATTCATTTACCTTGTTCATTTGTCTTCCTCCCACTACACAGTCATTCACACATTCTCTTGCCACCACACTCAAAGGACAAATGAGAATTACCGTTGACTGAAGTCCTTACAAGCTAGCCAAAGGATAGAATCTGAGTGATTCCTTGATGACACATTCTGCATACTTCATTTCTGCAAGACGATCATAGTCTACTTCCTGGAAGGAACATTTCATCCATTCTCTGTATTCATTCGCTTCACTTCTTCACTCCCACAGACTCCTTCTATCTCCTCCCTCAACTTATCCTGTACATCACGATGATTCGCGAGGAAATGAGTGACATACGAAAGGGAGTTGGATGTCGTCTAAACATCGTAAGTCTTTCAGGATAAGGAGGAAAGTCAACCTCGAATCCAGCCATGAGCATAACCATGCACTGTGAAACAACTTCATCAGGATGCAACTTACGAGAAGACTGAAAATAAAGATATTTAAAGGAGCCACAAATGGAGATTTATTTGCATGCACTTTCGGATTCACTTCTCTCCATTCCCCCACTTTCTCGTCGTCAGAGCGGTCTACTCTGACAACGAGAGAGTAATGAAATTGAAGAGAAGTGATCCCGAAAGTGCATGCAAATAAATCTCCCTTTGTGGCTCCTTTAAATTGGTTTCGAGCACAATGTATGACGTTCAATATATGACGTTCAACTGTGAGTTTGCATTAGTAATGAGTTTACATGACTTCCCTCAAGACTGAGGCCCAATATTCCTCCTGCAGGTCCTTGGCTACTCCATCAAGCAGACCGCCTTCTGGGCGACGCTCGGAGCCGCACTGCACATCCCGGTTAAGTACACATGCGGAATCATCTCGGATAGGATCAAGTGAGTCTTATGACAGTGATAGATCAATCAATGACAATGACAATGACAATGACAATGACAATGACAATGACAATGACAATGACAATGACAATGAATGATCGGCTTAGGTTCCTGCCCGAGCTGCAGAAGATGCGTCTCTTCAACACACTTTCCGTTGGGGCCGCAGGTACGGGAATATCTGACAATTAAGGTGTCACATTTCGTGCTTTGATTGATTGCAATTGACATTCGTATAATCTCCGCAGAGCTGTTAACACTTTCATGTGATCTATTACCGCTTCGCGGGGATTAGACGAATTACAATTGCACTAAAAGAACGAAATGCGAAACCCTACTGACAATTAGCTAAACAGTAGTAAAGTGCACTTTTTGGTCTCTCGACCAATACACTCCGTTTCGAGAGAATTTCACGCATGAGAAAAGCGCATTACAACCAATTTAGAAATCCTCCTGGTCACGGTACCGTAACCTATCTGCTTTAGGAGTGCTCTGTGGCTTGATTGGTTTGATGCCCACTCCTTTCTGGGCTGCCATGTGCCTTTCCCTCTCCGTCGGTACCATGGGCTTTAATGCAGGTGGCTTCCTCAAGTGTGGCACACTTCATGCAAGGTAGATGCTGGCTGTTTGAGTTCGAATTCGGCTATGTTTCACAGATCTTGAAAGTCATAGCTTTCGTGAAACATAACAGATCTCGTACCCAACCCAATAGATGCCGTCTCCAGGCCATTCATTCAAGCAAATTCCTTCAGACAATACGGTCACTTCGTCCTGGCAGCCCTTCAGTTCTCAAAATGCGTTGCGCTACTGACTGGACCTGCCATGGTTCGTCTATTCGTTTAGCGATGTCAAAGTAACGGATCCTCCTTGCAGGTTGCCATCTTCGTACATAACGATACAGACGCTGCCGGCTGGATCACCATTTTCATGATTATTGCCGGAATCAGTATAGTGGTAGGCTTCCTTCACCATTACAACAGCTTTGGTATCTGACGGGGATCGAACCTGCGTCGTCCGCTTTCCGGGCGAAGATTTTACCACTACACCGCAGATTATTTTCCATTCCAGGCCAACGTGCTATTCATGTTCACAGCCACGGATCAGCCTGCGGAGTTCACGAAGATCACGAGGCAAACGGCGGCTGCGGCCAAGGCAGCGAAGAAGAATACCGTGGCTCCCGCCTAATGTTGTACATATGTATCTAGGCAACTATTGAATTTTGTACATATTGTCGTCTGTGCCGGTTATTCCTTTTATAAAGGAAGTGCAAATCAATCCCGTTTCGATACAGTTTTCGAGGATCACATGACCCAATCCCGTTTGAGACGGGATTAGATGGGAAGAGGACCGGTCAGAGAGCTAATTGTGAGATGTATTATGGCTCTGGGGATGGGTTGAACGCAATTGTTCAGCGGTGACAAAACATTTCTGTCCTTGAAGAGCCGCATCACATTACGTGCTCTTGGGTAGCAATAAACCACCAGGGATTCTAAATCGGTAAATTTGTCACCATTCTTCTCCGCGCAGCCGTCGTCTCACTCCTTGATAGACAGCGGCTCTGCGGAGAAGAATGGCGACAAATTTACCAATTTTCGATCGCTATAAAACACCTGATAAATAGAGTAACAGCGGTTTAGTCTCTGATCGGCCTGCGTCACGGGGGTTATTTCAGTCAAAGAGAGGCGGAAACGACGGTAATCGAGTACATCTCTGCGTCTCACCCATTCCCACTGATATCTAGTCGCATTCAACTCTCGTCGATGAACTGGTTGCGATTAGTCTTTCATCGGCCAAGGTCACAGCGGCAATAAAATGGATGAGAAGAGAATACAGCCGCAAAAATGCACGAGTTTCACAGTTCAGATGTGAAAATTTTCATACATCGAGCTAATACACATCAATTTAACTTGACCGAGGGGTCCAATAAGTAGGGTAACAAACTGATCATAAATCAAGTTTATCTATCGTAGAACAAGTCGAAACACAGACTGTGAACCCGTAGTAATATGCACGAGAGAAATGCACGAATACAAGTTGATCTATAAGTTGGCGGTCGATGTTCAGTGAGCGCCATGTTTGATGGGAACATGCGCTTTTGCATCGCTTGCAAATGTACGTATCACAATTGGCAGAATGAAGAGCCCGTGGAAGAGACCTGAAGAGGGTTGTGAGTAGGTATTCGCAATCGGTATTATGATCTATATTCTCCGCGGAGTATTTATCTATCGGAAGTAGAGACAACAGCTCCACGGATATTCGTCAACTGAAAACGTTTTTGCGGTTTTGTAAACCTTGATTTTAAGCTATTTAGCAGTAGTGACAATATCACCGATGAGAGACTCGAAGCAAATGGGCTTCTTTTGTTTAACCCGTTTGTCAGAAACACCACACTTCATTGATAGCTGATAATTAGAGTGGAAGGTTCAAGCAGTTTTGATCTCTTCGGTTGTTTCTACTGTGCAGGGACGGGTTCTCACTTTCAGCGGGGAGAAATGACAGGAAAAATCGCTTGTATTTCCATTAGGGGTTCTAAAACGGTAATAAAGTGCGTTTCTCACACGTCGAACTTCCTTGCAGCTGTTGGCTCTAAGAGCCAAAAACAACCGCTCAACCGAGAGGATTAGAAGAATCAGAGATGCAACCGTTTCAAATGCACTAATTTCCATCCCAACTCACCCGTGGCCACCACGAGTACACATGTCCTCGCGAACATCCTCACTGCATTAGAAGGCACGACTATCATGACGGCGATCGCTGAACATTATCAGAATGATTACTGTATAAGCTATACTTCATAGTAGGGTTTCTAAAACTGTAGTAAAGTACATTTCTCATTCGTCTAATCCACTCGGAACGGCTGTCTATAGCACGTAGAGACAGCTGCTCCAAGTGATTCAGACGAATGAGAAATGCATGCACTAACGTATTAAAACCCTAGTATGAGTTATGCTTCACAGAAGGTATGTAAATATATTTAAAAATATTATACATGGATCACTGAAGCATATACTTGCAGGCAATCAAACTGCCAAACATACTCAACGTTCTCTGTTTTCACACCGGATCATTTTCTATTTTTAGCCATGGCTGAGATCGTACCGAGTAGTGTTGACAATCCGCCCTGCATGACTGGCCAGCCAATAGCGCCAAGTGCGTCTCTGTAAAGGCGGAATGCAATAATAATGCGTGCTGTTGCTCCTCTCTCATTCTCGTTGACCCTAACCGATGATAGTCAACCCAAGCGACAAGAGGAATGGTTGCTTGAATTGTCAAGAGAATGGCCTCATTTGGTCGAACACTTCCTTCCGGTTCATAGAGTAATTGTTGTTGACGAGTATGCGAGCACGTGAATAGGGTACGCATTTGGGTTGGCGGAATTGGGCAATGATTCACGGATGTTAAAAAGTGGCGAAAGTTGTAGCTGTAGTGAAACATAACCAAACTCCAATAATAACTGCCAATACATGTCAAAAAGTAGACCTTATCCTCATATCGGGGTCCCTGCACTCCGATCGATAGATTCTGTAGCCAACGTGCGTCGCGAAATCGATGCACTGACCGACACTCATCTGAAGATATCGATCGATCAGGGTTTGTAAAAATAAATTTATAGTAAAGTGCATTTCTCATTCGAATGATTACCTCGGAGCTTTTCTCTCTAAGAACGATTGACAACGGCTCCGAGTGGATTAAACGAATGAGAAATGCACTTTACTACAGATTCAGAAACCGTAATCGATAATTACTTCCAGAATTTAACATTGAACTCTCTCGCACACACCAGTATATTGACGACAGTAGTTGGGTCCAGGTCGGCGCCCCACAACGAGAGAAATCCAGCTGTGCCTATGTCCATGGAGATGAGTGTGAAGGCCACCTGCCAAGTAATTTGTTGCATCTTCTGTTGGTGAATGATGGGTGAAAGACAAGGAAATTTGCGTCGTAACGGTGAAACGAACATTTGCGCCGTGAGAACGGCGGCAATGAAGCGCAAGTGTCCATTTCACCATTATGGCGCAATTATGAATTGATCTTTTGTATTTCATCCAGAATGATAACATTTGCGCACAATCTATGAACTTTGTCAGTTTTCATTTTCATGATTCGCACCCAACAGGAAAGTTGCGTGTCTCGGCAAAAAAGTAACTTTCTTGTTGGTCTTGTTGGAATCATGAAAATGAAAACTCAAGAAAAAAGAGTAAGTTGTGCGCAAATGATTTGATCCCAGAATGGTATTACCCAGAAGACGATGCTGGACTCGGCGACGAAGAGAATGCAGACGGATATGAGAGTGAGGATGGCTGTTCCAAGGGACTGCAGAGTAGTCGTCTGCAGTTCGAGCATCTGAAAGGGATCCACATTCAAATACTAATATAATAGTATTTATCCTGGTCAGAGCATATAATCAGGTGATCAAGGGCAGTCTTCGATTAGTTGTAAACGTTCCGTCTCATAACTTCTCTGCAGACAGTCCTCCGAAGATAATTAACAGCGCGTTGAATCTTTGATTGAGATATTACACAAGTGCTTATCACGTGACATATGTAAGGAACACACGGATTCAACGATCTGTCAATTTTCGTGCAGACTAAAAAATAACTGCCAGAGCCGCTCCGAAAATGCCAACATTGGCAGTTTTACGAGCGGTTTTGGCAGTTATTTTTTGTGTGTGGAGCACTCGATACAGAGAGTAACTGCGATGAACCGTTTATGACTAATCAAAGGCTACCCTTGATCCCCAAGTCTGAAAAACGGATGAATATTGTATTCTCGCACGAAGCTCACCTGGTCACTGTAGAAGTTGTTTTCATCGAAGACGAGTGCCTCGAAGTCGCGGTATCTAAACATAGGTATTACCCAAAAACGAGTTGTAAACTATGGTTAATAAATCGGTTGTAAAGTGGCATTTCTCATTCGTCTGATTTCAGCGGAGGATTGACAAATGAGAAATGCTATTATCTTTAAAATCCTATTATCCGAGAACAACTTGATCAAACGACAAACTTGCTGGTGATGTTCCTCCATCGCAGAAGAAGATCCGTCCTCACATCCCAGTTCTTGATCTTGAACGCCGTTGTAAAGAAGAACTTCTTCACGTAGAGCTCTCCTGGCTGAATCTCTCAGTCTCTCCATCGTATGCCAAATACCAAATTCATTTGATTAAAGGAGCCACAAAGGGAGATTTATTTGCATGCACTTTCGGGATCACTTCTCTCCAATTCCCTTACTCTCTCGTTGTCAGGGTAGACCGCTCTGACGAGGAGAAAGTGGGGGGAATGGAGAGAAGTGAACCCGAAAGTGCATGCAAATATATCTCCCTTTGTGGCTCCTTTAATCATTTTTGCTTTTCCATTGTGAATATTTCACCCCTAGTTCGTTATCATCTAAGGTGAATTTTTTGAATAAAAAAATGAAAGAAATGAATGAAATGTTGAAGAAGACCAACCGCTCCACCAGGCTTCTGTTCCCATTTCAGCGTAGCGTTCCAGTGGTTGTTGAAGGAGACGTGGAGGAAGGAATCGAGTGTCTTGTAGAAGTGCGAGTCGTCTTCAGCAAAGAACTGCCTGTAGGAGAACGAATAAACTGGCTGGCAGAACTGAACTGGGCTTTCTGAATCAATAGTAGGATTTCTAAAACGGTGATTTTTGGCGAGAAATTGCATTTCTCATTCATCTAATTCCCTCGGAGCGGTTGTCCAGGCATGGGAGAGACAACTGCCCCTCGGATATTAGACGCACGAGTCTCTTGCGCAGAAAATTACCGTTTTGGAAACCCTGATCCATAGTAAAGTGCATTTCTCAGTCGTCTAATCCACTCGTAGCTTTTCTCTGTGGAACATAACAACTCCGTGGAAAATAGACGGATGCGCATTTCCACCGATTTAGAAATCTGAGACTCGATAACTCACCTATACTTGTCAAACTCCCTTAGCCAAAAAGAAGTTGAGTTGGGACCCATAGAGAATGGCGTAGATTCCAGCTCTCTTACCAAAGATTCCATCCTTTGCAACTGCAAAAGATTTTGGAGGTATGGGGAATTGAACCCCAGCCCTCTCGCATGCTAAGCGAGCGCTCTACCACTGAGCTATACCCCCAGATGTTGCCAACCTGCTCAGGGTGCTTGGTAAAGTCGGGTGCGTTGTTGACGTAGACTCTTCCTATCAGTCCTGCGGGAAGAGAAACGTATTAATCGGAGCAGGATATTTCCAAGCTGACCTTCTGCCCATATCTTGTCTTGGGCTAATTCGAGGTAGTGGATGAGCGGTGAGTCATCCACCACTAACCGTGACGGGGTCAAATTTGGCTGTAAATAACAGTTATTTAGAAATAAATAGTAATTCCCACTTCCAGAAGCGAGCATCCATAGAACGCCAAGAAGATGTACAACGCATACACGAATATCACCCCGATCCTGCAAAATTATTGGTTTTTTTGGTTTTTATTAATTATTTGCGATGGGTATTAGTGCTGAACGGATTATATCTGCAATATATGAGATCTCGTCTGTATTCCTATATGACACTTCTCCGGGAATGTTCCCCTTTTCATTACAAGATCGACTCTTCCACGGGGATTAGGGCTATTCCCATCCCCCACAGTCTCGTTCCTGCCGAGGATTGAAGTAATCTGGGAAAGAGTTTCTGGTGAGGATGAATTTCATCCTTGCACCAGTCTGGAACATGCTCAAGTCACAGACGCAATTTACGTGCTATTTCATCGTTTGTCTGACCTCTACCACTGCTTTTGGATAAGTTTCGCCTGTACTGTAAACAGTAAAATGAATCTATTCGAATAGGATGACAAATAGTCGTTTACCTTGTGAAAGGATGGCAGATGAATGGGGCGAATACATCTTCGAAGAACCTTCTTGTTGGTGATATGGCCTCCGGACACTTGGCCTTAACCACAACGATAATGTATTTCACCCCGGTCGCACACCACAAGATTAAACAGGAAACTCATTTCCATAATTTTTTCACAAATAAGTCTGTGCTGATATAGCATATCGGATTCCTACGATGTACACAAACTATAAGAAATTAAAAAAGACATGAAATATATAAAAATAGAAACCCCCAAGAGAAGAAAAACCGACCTCTTCAATCTGCTTCCTGGACATTCTCCTCCATACCATGACACAATGGTATCCTGCTGCTTCCCGCCTCCCACCAAGCACCATGACACCGGCGAAGAACGTCAACTGTAATAGAACCTTCAGTGTTGGCAGAGCACATCCGAAAATGCAATCCAAGCCAAACATCGGAAACTTTTAGCTCACGAGAACAATAAGCATCTACGGAGAGTCATTAAAATGGCCCATATCCAGTTCAACTTCTCATGCATCACAGAGATGGGCTGACACGGTCGTGTCTATGCACAAGAGTAAATGAGGGCCACAGTCACGGAAAGCATTTAGGGATTCGCCAAAACCAGTCTCTGATCTCCTAGACTTCTAATAATCCTCAAACTAATTCGCAAGTTTCACCTGGTAGAACCAATCGAAGGCCACGGCCACTGCAATAAACTTGCAGAAGATGGAGATGGCGGGAGTCGAGGAGAAGGTTCCGATGCCAAAGGAGAGAATGGAAGTGATCGAGGTGACTGAGATGGCACTGAAAGACAAGGAGGATGCTCAATATGATTTGCTTATCGATTACTTCTTTCGAATACGTTTCGGAGGAACCAAATATTTGAAGTATACGTTATATGAAACACAACCGAAAACATTACTCTGCCAACCACAATGCTCACTAAATGAAGACATTGATCACACTCACGTTCCCGCTTCTTCCAACGCCAGAGCCATTCTCTTCTCAGGCGAGAGTGATCTTCTAGTGTCCTGCCACGCTCCCAGCATCACGTACCTGCACATCAAATGGATACTGTAGCTTGGCATATACTAATGTACTGTACTGTATACTGTATGCACATCTACTGGGTACTGTAGCTCAATGGTGTGCTTACGTATCGTCCACACCAATGATCAGAGCGATGAAGGGCATGACAGTGACCTAAACGAGTTGTGTTCATTTTGCAAAGCCCGACCATAATACCCACCTGGTGAACGAACGGGACACCCAGACCGAAGAGAAGGCCACCTGAATAGAACGATGCTGCATATTCAGTAGGGATCGCTTTTTTGGAAATAAACTACAACTTTATCGTCTCTGGACATTGGTAACTCATTCTCTCAGGCTCGGCATAGACATCCGGTCGGAATGAGATGATAAACAGTTAGGTATGTTGCACTTTTTTCGAAATGCGATCACTAATCATGAGCATCTTCACTTTGTACAGGGGATAGGGCAGAATGCAACATACCCGCAGATACAATGGCCATTGAGGAGGTGAATACTCCCATCATTGCTTCGATAGGCTTGGATGTTATCCAGTCCCCAGTCATGCTGCAGTTATCATCATCTCTACTCTCCTGTGTCGCTAATTGGACGTTATTGACAGCCGTTAATTCCAAGCCGTCTAAGTTAGACGGTATAACTTCATTCTTAGTGGTTGTTTCTGCGAAATTAGAGACGGCCGCTAGGAATCAACGGCTGTTAATAACGTCCAATTAGCGACACCCTACTCTACTCGTGCTTCAAATTCGGTAATTATAAATATGCGCGAAAATCCATTTCTCATTTGTCTAATCTCCGAGAAACAGTCGTCTCTCTCGTTTTAACACGGTCTCTGTGAGAGAATCGACAAAATGGCTGTGAGCCTGGTACAACAAATTCAAGATATTTCTAGTGTCGATCTAAGCAGTGATTCTTGAAGTACTATGCTTAGGTATAATTATAAAATTTAGTATGACTCCATATCACATTTTGTTCGAAAACCACAGCTTGACAAACATGAACAGTTCTAAATCCGGTCCGAAAAAATCCGTCTTCACTTTAGATTTTCTGTGAATCGATGCAGTTGCAATGATGTCTATACCCTCCGGCCATGCATTGGTACTGGTCATGTTCACAAAATAAGATCTTTGCCAGGTCTCACCTATTCTTCGTTTTCGAGAACAATGGGGTTTTATCA
>JACMIF010003288.1:0-15054 GCA_014805445.1 Diplogasteroides magnus
ATATTAAAGGAGCCACAAAGGGAGATTGTTTTGCATGCACTTTACGGGATCACTTCTCTCCATTCCCATACTCTCTCGTCGTCAGAGTAGAGAAGTGATCCCGTAAAGTGCATGCAAAACAATCTCCCTTGGTGGCTCCTTTAACAGAAGCATTTTTTCTATTGAGCGATGTCGGATAAATAAGTAATCCCCGAAGTATTCCTCCCAGAAAATAATCGGCTTTGTAGCAGTGAAAGTACCCCTTCGCTCTTGGAAAATGTGCAACAGAGAAGGCGCCGCGATTGAGTTATCTTCGTTGAAATTCCGCTTACTCATTCAATCATTCATTCACGAAGGATGATCCGAAACAACAAACTGATCCATATTGATGGAAATACAAAGAGTGATAACACATCTATCGTAGTTTAGCGAAATTACTGTGGATGGCTCTATTCGTTTGGCTATCCGATTGGCGGCATCTCATGATTTCCACATGCAACCGTGAAGTTGGTAGTTTCTTCTCCATTGACGATCCATTCTCCTTCAGCATTGCACATTGACTGAAAGACTCGTCATCCTCTATTGAATGCTTTCCATCACTTAATGAAGTGATAGTAGCGTGTCCAGTGGGAGACTCGTATAGAAGAGTACTCGTAGTTGTACTGCATCTGCAATCAAATCATCTAAATCTTTCACGAGTAGAGAGTATGATCTTACGAGAATGATTTAGGAGGATCGGCATTGATCATTATTTCTGTTAGAGTACATTGATAGACGTCGTCATTGATGAGATTACCCATGCACAGATCGTGTTCCATTGCGTCTTCACACTACCCTGAAAATAGGATTTTCATTTTTCTATACCTATATCAATCCAGTTCTAGTAGGTTACATTATTGTAATGTTGCTAGTTGCCCCATTAGGAGAGGAATGGGTGGAGGGAAAAGAGAGATTGGCGAGAAAGAGAGAGTGAATTAGATTTTATGTTCATGGATATTCTTTCAATCATTGCGCATTTCTTCTTCTACAACATAGTATTCTATATTCTTTTTACTCACCACGTCATCTTCGGCTTCAGGAAAGACTGACCTGAAGAGTTGACCGAGTTCTCGCAGAACCTGCACAGAATAAATATTTGTTGTTTCTTTTCAATTCATACCGTAAATACTGTCGTCTGAACCGAATATCGCGGTACGATTGCTAGGCAAGAAACTTGCACTTCGTTTATTATTATGTTTCCAGCCTCCGTCTAAGGACCATAGATTCCCTTAACCCTGCAGTCACATGAGCGTGAAGAACTTTGATTTATCTCCTTGCCATATGTAGTGAAGGGCTGCCAACTTGATTTCCTTTCCATTCTCAGTTTCTATTTGAATAAATTCGGCTTCTTGTGAGGGCACTTTATGTAGTCATAGAGTAACATTACTGTATGAGAGACCTGCAAATGGAGTCAATGATACCACTTTATAATGCAGAAAATTAATTATTCTGTGATGAACTCACTTGCATGCAACAGTCATCGCATTGAGAGGCGCCATAGCTTCTTCAAGATCATCCAAATAAATAGTTGATCAGGCAGGTCATCTAAGGACCTGAAAGAAGGGGCTACAACAAAAGTTTCGACATATGGTATCGCCCAAAATGATTCCATATGGGATAATGAACAGTTTCGGACTATCAAAGAATTGTTGCGGATTACGCACGACAAGTAGAGTACAGGAAATAATTCCCTGTGTGAGAGAGAGGGGCGTAGATGGAATCGAATGGCCTTCAACGGTGTCGTTTTTTGAATGAATTTTTTCGCGATAAAATAACTTCTTTTTTTACGAAGGGCGTGCCCAACTTTCCTTTGCATACCAGGAACATTTCGAGGGCGTAGCGAGACTAATAGGGAGGAAAGACAACTACCCTACCTGCTCGGTTGCTCTCTTCCATATTATAAATTACTCCTGAATATTTTTGGAAGATTAGCAATTTTTCTTTTTTGTAGGGAGATGTCGGATAAAGAGGTTGAGAAGTAATACTCCAGAACATAATCGGTTTTGTAGCCGTGAAACTACCCCTTTTGGAACATTTGCAACTGAAAATTTTCGATGTTTGATATCCCTTTCATATGTAATAGTCCAGATTGCTCTTCAAAATGGAGCAGGGTCCGACCAAGTAAACCGACCAGTGTTGGCAGAGTGAATCCCTCATTTCATTCCATTTCTCTGTGCTCTCCATCTCGCGATCGTGTCAATGGACCAGAGACGAACAGGCGAGAGGGAGTGCAGAGAGATGGAATGCATTTTAGTATTCATTCCGCAAAGATTAGAACTGATCCATGTTGATAGAGAGACAGAGAGTGTTATCGATAGAGAATGATGGCAAATCTATAGTCTGAAAGTGACATCGCTGTGGATGATGCAATAAGAGTGGCCAGAGGCAACGCCAGAGAGATAGCTCGCATAGCATAGCGAGATACTTATGCTAGTCGATTATAGGATGGCATTTGCTTCTTCAATGCAATCAATGGAAGGCTCATTCTCAGCAACTGCGAATCAAACTTCTGTACCACGTGAGTATAAAGTTTTGGCAAATATACATCATAATTACGTCATATTTGTTTAGCGCTACATGAATTTCCGGCTGAAATTCTGCTGCAGATATTCTCATCAATTCGTGATATGTCTAAGTGCAATAACCACGTCAAGCAGTTGAATGCTCTTCGATTGACAAATCGTCGTTTGAAAAACCTCATAGACCAGAATTCTCCCCAACTAAACGACATGCGCGCATCATACATAGCAGTGATGTGCCCCAGCATCCAGCATAGTTCCATGTATCCCATGGTTACTTTTTCCCGCTTCGGAAAGTCGCCATTGGCGCTTGTTTTTGAAAACGAGCGTTGTATATCATGTAATAGCAAACCAGAGCTTTCGTCACTTTTCACAACGAACTCATTTGATCATTGCATGCGATTTCTACTGCGAACTCACAAAATAATCTTCTTCATTATCGGTGGAATGCCTTCACTCAAAGCGATTTTTGGTCTTCTACCTTATATCTCTCCTCAGTTCGTGGTTGGTCTTCACTGCAGTCTTGAGCTGCTCTCTCGTAAAGAAATACTCTATCACCTACTACCTTCGCTTACAATTCATGAAATTTCCTGTGGAAGTACGCATTATTGGCGTGGACTCAGTTTGAATGGTTGGTTCTTCTTCGAGTGAACAATAATATAGGGAAAGGAATAATAAGTACATTTTATGTCGTCTAATTTCCTCGGAACGGTTATCCATCACATGAGAGAGACAACCGATGGAATTAGACGACAGAAAAATGTACTCATTCTTCCTTCCCTACTCTAGTGAACATTACCCAAGAACATGCTAAGATCGATACTGGAATGTTGATCGTTGTTGCAATCACGGACTGCTGAAAGACATCGAAATCATCGGAGGTTTTGTACAACGTCGTTCCATTTATAAAGTTACTAGTTGCAGCTATGTCAGCGGCGACCCATTTTTCAATCAAAAGTTGCATTCCAATACCCCTGACAAACGAAATGTTTTGTTTGATCTTGCACAAGCCTAACGTGACGTTCATTGAATGGGCGGATGCCGGAAACACTTCACTGAAAATTGTCAGAAACGCAGTTCAGGTAAGCTCGACCTTCAGACAATAGGACCCACAAAAACAGCTTCACTTTTCTCGTTCTCTTGGGTGAACGAAACATATAACGATAAATGTTTTCAGGATATTCTGATGACACAGAAATGCATAATGGTTAAATTGGAAGGTTTTATCATCTATGAACGAGCGGAACTTCTCAAGCAAATCGGAGTTGAAAAAATCGAAGAGATTCCAAACGAGAGAAGTAACTACCCTAGTGTACAGTATGCATTGTCGAATAATGTTGTACGGCTTGATTATAATCACAGTCAAAGTGCTCTGATCACAATTTGGATTACGCGTTTGGATTTGAAATAAAATTATTGTGTTGACTTTCCATTCCCTCTCCTCCTCTCCGCGTTTCTGCCTATTACCTTCAGCAGACGGTAGCCACCATATTGAAGAACATTATGAGAGTAATATCAGTTTTTCCTTAATTTAGCTGCTGCTCCCAGAACAGTTAGGCGTTTTTGCAACCACCCCTTTTGGAATATTTTCAAAGTAGAATGTGCCTCGTTCGATATCTCTTTGTTATAATGGTGCTTGCTCTTCAAAAAAGAGAAGGATGGTCCGATCAAGTCAACCGATCGTTGTTGGCAGACTGAATCCCACGGTTGATTTTCTCTGTGCTCTTCATCGCGCGGTCGTGTCAATAAGCCAGAGACTGCCGTGAGCGAAGAGAGACGGGATTCATTCCGCAAGGACTAGAACCGACCCATCTTAATAGAGAGTGATGACATATCTATCGTCGGAACGTAAGATCACGGTGTATGATGCAATAAGGGAAGAGTTGAGAGGCAGGTCACAAATCATAGCAAGTTGCATACGGTATATGCAGCATACGATAGTCTGTTGCATGAGAGCATTGCTTCTTCATTCCAATCAATGGACGGCTCGGCTACTGCCAATCAAGCGTCGGCACCATGTGAGAATTTCACTTAAAAAATAATTATGTGATCTTTGTTTAGTGCTCCATGAATTCCCTACTTCAGTGCTACTACGAATATTCTCATCAATTCGTAAATTGAAGAACAAAGGCTACATGAAGGAGTTGAATGCACTTCTATTGACAAATCGTCGGATGAGAAACGTCATAGATCAGAATGCCCCTCAACTATACAACAGGCGTGCGTCATATATAGCAATGTCAAGAGAGCTTTCCGTAGTCAAAATGTCTTTACTTCCAACGCCCTAAAATGCATTCCCTCAATCATTTCGTTTCTTTACTCACTTTGTCTCGTAACGTTGACTTCTATGATTGGTTGAATGGCATAAAGGTCTAATGTCAATGAAATAAAAATTGCGTGAAGGCACAAACAAATGGTTTATCAGCGAAAAATATTTTTGCTCCACTGAGTACAAGAATAAAGAAGAATACACGGTGAATGAACAGTTTGGTTTTGCCGTCGCTCATTAAATCTGAATTCGGGTTCAAATTTCATTCGTAAAGTGAATCAATGGCGGATATTCCATAGTGGGGTACAAGTGGGAAAATGAAATATTCATTGAAACTTTTCCAGGATAGTATGTTTCGTGAGCGTCAAATATGAGAATGCGCTACTATGAAGTATAATAAAACTTCTCATGAGTGAATGACATGTATGGGATGGGCTTACTTGTCAGGGAATATGTCATGGACATCTTGTTTCTGTGGAGGTAGGTAACATAAAAGAATATGAAGTGATGAAGTATGAGAATGACAATAATTGCTTTAAAGCCACAACAATTCCAAGTTAGTTACACTGATAACTAAAAAATCTGCACTCCATCGGGGCCACGGTTGATGCTCCGAAGAAATCATGTAAATATGAATCCTGAAGTTAAAAATATAAGCCCACGGCCGGGGTCGAACCGGCGATATTCTGATTAGAAGTCAGACGCCTTATCCACTAGGCCACGCGGGCAGGCTCTTCAGTTCATTGCACACAACCTGTTCCGACAAATCACTAACACAGTTGTAACAACCCATTCCGCGAATTCCATACCACTCCCTTCCGTCAAAGAAGCACAAAGTGTTTTTCGTGCTTCTTTTATGGACGGAGGACTCATTTGCTTCATCCTTTTGCTCTTATCGCTTGTCATTGCAGAAACT
This sequence comes from Diplogasteroides magnus, assembly GCA_014805445.1. Lineage (NCBI taxonomy): Eukaryota > Metazoa > Nematoda > Chromadorea > Rhabditida > Diplogasteroididae > Diplogasteroides > Diplogasteroides magnus. Next base: position 5,723 of record JACMIF010003288.1, read on the forward strand.
GTTGATATTCCGCAAAGAATGTGTTTTCTTATACATACATCTTATTAGCAGGGTGTCGCTTGCAAGGCATTTAGTGCATTCGTCATGTATCTACTCTCAGCGGTGCGATTGTCTCCTCAAGTTGCAAACAAACGCACGGCTGAGAGTAGAGACATGACGAATGCACTAAATGCCTCGCTAGCCATATCCCACTTATTAGTCATATTGTACTCCTATTACATTATACATCATTGGCAATGATTGATGCAAAATCTACATATATCTTTTCACTGAAACTTGAAATGAATTGAAAAATGATAGGCCATTGACACCACTGTTTTTGGAATGCCGCTGTTTTTGCACCTTTGTTTCCGACTGGTTAACTGTGCAGAATATGTCTTCATCGAAATTGTAAGTTTATGAACTTTTTCTTCTTCGATCCATTCCTATTATTTAATTTGTTTATGAAACAGAGCGCCATAAAATCCACGATGAGACGAATAAAATTCACGATATGGACAAATGAATAAAGTGCGAGTTGAATACTTTTGAATTATTCGTACTGAAAACGAACTATGGGGAACAAAAACACGTTGTATGAAATTAAACAAATAACGCAAATAAAGCGAATAAAATGAGTTTTGTTTCTCCGTTAAGACTGATTTTTCTTGGGACGCCCACGTCCACGTTTGACTGGAGCGACGTTCTGCAACAGAAATAGTGTTAGATTAGTTTACATCTTTCCGTCTTTACCTCTTCCGCACGTTTTTCAACATCATCTATGCCCAGGGAAGCTGCAACTGTCATGCTCTAAAGAAAAAAATAAGCAAAATACGATCAGTACGACATAATATCTTATTTATTCCTAATCCCCTATACATATCTCTAATCATGTACCTCCTCTGTCTGTCCTCCATCAACTTCGTCCTTCTTGTCAGCTACAGCCGTTTTCGACTGAACATATTCGAATCATTTCTGAAAAATAGCTACCGGAAAAACCTTTGGAGGCCTTCCTCTTCCCCTCTTTGGGGCTTCTACCGTTACCTCTTCCTTGATAGTAATAGCCTCTGCCTAAAATTAAAACCTTTCAAATGTTACAAATGTATCTGACTTCTTCCTTCCTTGGGCGACATCGCCCCTTCTTCAGCTTCGGAACCTCTTTTGTTTCATTCTTAAATATTCCTTTTCTTTAGAGCAAATATAAGGCAACTCGTACCTCTTCATTCTTAGCCGCAACCACTTCTTCTGCTAGCTTCATACGCTTCTGCGCGGGAGCCTTTTCCTCTTCCGTTCCTTTTTCATTCACCTCCGCCTACAATAGGAAAAATAATTGCCTACATTTATGTTTTTAGTGATTCGACATACATGCAACAGCAAACGTTAAAATGTTTTACCTCTGGCATCCCGTCGTCGTTTGAAAATCGCACTTGTTTCCGGGCATTTCCCTTGAGCTGAAGTGAAACAGTACATGACGCATTTTTATATAATTCATTCTTGTGGATGCTTCGAAATGCGATCGCATTTGTTTCTTTAACTGTGTCTTTAGGGGGTCTTCTATTTATATTTTCTGTATTTTCGAAGTGACGCTCACCCTTTCAACTTCTTCCTTCCACCTCTCGATTTCCTGAATGAAATTATCTCGTTCAAATGCTAACACATCACATTTTATATTTATTTCCACCCTGTTGTACAATCAGGAATAAACTAACCTCTTTTAGCTCAGAATTTTCGTTACGCAGCTGCTTGCACATCTGTAAAATAGTTAATTGACGCCTGACCACAATTACAAGAAATTCCGTCCAGTTTTTTAATGATATGTTATAGTACGCACTATTGCCAATTCTGCGTCAACCTCCAGGACCTCCTCCACGTTCGACATTTCTGCATTTTCTTCATTCGCTTCTTCTGTGCCATCGATATCTTCCTGAATAAGACATTGCGAATAAACGATCTGAAAACTCAAGTACCTATTTGTAAATCCTCTAAAAATATCTTATCAAAATAAATAAATAAACAAAAATGATGCAAGGACCAGCCCTATTAGGTTATTCCAATAAATATGAGTTCACTTTTAAGGCAGGTATATAGGCGGGTGCTGGGATCGGATCATCGCACAACTCCTTCAATATTATTGAGGGAGACCGGAATTCCGTGGTGGCCTGGTACACGGACATTACGGTGAATCTTAAATTTTCATTTATTTTTATATTTTAACAATTTTCGGAATCTAAAGGGCAGCGAAAGATATCAATAGTGAGATATTTACTACAGAATGATTCAAATCGGAACTGTTAGCATAAGGAACGTTATGTAGCTTTGAACCATATTGTTAAACCGGCAAAAAGGCATACGAGCGAAGAAAATCCTGCGCACAAAAGGGCTTGAACTGACGTGAAATTGTAGGGTGGACAAAGGAAGCATTTTCGCTTTCTTAAGCAGGTCGAGCGGTCATTCGTTAGGGAAGTCTTCCCTAACGAATCATTCGTAGGGAAGACTTCCTTTAGACCGGCCTTCCAGTCAAGAATGAAGGGAATTTTTTAGGGAAGACTTCCCTAACGCATCATTCTTAGGGAAGACTTCCTTTAGACCGGTCTAGTCGGACAGGAATGAAGGAAGTCTTCCTTACGTGCTTCCTTTGTCCACCCTATGAAATTGCCAAGGTTCTGATTGCGAAGAGTGAATAAAAATAGGTAAATGAAGAAACGTTATGATTGTACGCACGACGAAATTATAACCATCTGAGAGGAACATGGAGAAAGTAATGTTAGTTATGAGGCTATTCATAGGGGCACGGTAATGAACAACGTCTGGAATGTGCATGGGCGCCCCACTGCCATAGATCAGAGTTCTAGATCAGAGAATTATGAATGAAAATGCAATACAATTACAGAAGGACGCTTTCCTTTTCAGGTCATTCCTATCGTTGAGCGAAAAAGAGGTTGAAAACAGCATATGAAAAATAGATGAACACAGAAGAGGTAATGAGTCAATGAATTGCGGGAGCGCAGCTATCCAACCCTGTGTTCCGGCCAATGAGTAGTCTCGCCTCACTTTGGTATCTCTCTTTTCATTGATCATCTATCTCTCTGCACTGTCTTTTCTATCACACTCTTTATCCATTGGGGTCGCATATTGACATGACCTTTTCGAATTGATCCAACGACAAGGACTGTGAGAACAACAACAATTGCAGTACTGTAGCACTTCTTGTAGGTCACGAGAAGATACGAAAGAAAACCACAAGCGATTCCACAAGTAAATCGTCCGAAACGAACTTATTTTATCAAACATACACACGTTTACGAAATAATAATATCATCTGTTTCATAACAAAAAGTGAATCTTAGAATAATAATCAAATAGCATACACACTACACTTCAATTAGAGAGAATTCAGATTACTGGTTTCAAAGCTCTTGATTCACTTCCAAGAATCATGAAATCATGATCAGGTGGCCGAGTGGTTAAGGCGTTGGACTGCTAATCCAATGGGGTTTCCCCCGCGTGAGTTCGAATCTCATCCTGATCGAATCTTTTGCAAATTTAAATTACGAAGCTTCTTCTTAGAATCCCAACAAACGAACTTTTTTACATTACTTTGCTTTGTACGGCCATCGACCTGAAAGCCATTGATATATTTTCATATCGAACTGACGTACATCTTTGTCATAGAGACCTTGCTGCCTTTGAAGATTTCCTCATCGATTTTCTCACGTGTATCAAGTACACTAGAGCCTTCAATCATATTATATAACTTAGCTATTGCAAACTGACATTACTCACATGTACTGTGGGACAAACTGCGACAGAAGACGATATCAACAGTGAGAAGACTCCGAAGTTCATTCCCAACACTCCTGCAAACATGGTGTTTCTTCAGACCAGGTGTTCAAAAACGGTGATTTTGACGTCATTCTTCTTCGCCGCGCGATTGTCCATGGAGGAATGAGATATCCGTGCCCCGAAGAAGAATGACGATAAATTTATCGATATAGAACCCATACTTCACACCATAAATGGGGAATACCTGCTGCAATGAATACTGCTACAGGCATTCCAATGAATGTGACAGGTAGCACTCCCTGAAACGCGATGTCTGTTCTATATTTTTACAAAAATATAGAACAGATAAAAATACCTGAATGATTAGCATCTTCAGAAATCTCGTTTGCATTCGAAGTGTTCCCGAGCTCAGATGGTTTATGTTGCGCTAAATTTAATGGAGTTCCTCGAGATTAATGGAGGGGTGAAGGACAACAGCGCCGTGGACCCTTGCGCCATAATGGTGAAATGGACACATGAGCCAACGTTTTCTTTGTTCTCACGGCGCAAGTGCCTATTTCACCAATGTGGCGCAATTACCCAGGGCGCTGTTGTCTTCCATCCCAATGGAGTTCCTTGAGCAATTTACGATCAAAAGGTTACCTTGAGGGACCCGGAAATTCTCCAGTACGCGAGGAAACACGCTCCGTAGAGGAATGCGAATGGCATAGCTTGCCCGAATGCCATCAGTGGAAGTAGAGATTTGTTTCCCTATAAGATTGTGTTAGTCGAGAGTGCATGCCTTTTTGGGGATCAAGCCATTTGCGCACAGACACGCGCATACCGTGCGATTGGAACACTTGATCACAATCCATAACTCTGTCAATTTATATTTTCATGATTCACAATCAACAGGAAAAGATTGTTTGTCTCGTCCACACAAACAACTTTTACTGTTGGCAGCTAATCATGAAAATTAAAACAGAACGATTTATCGCTTGTGGTGCGCAAATGGGTTAATCCCGCCTTTCTATCACGATAAAGCTGAATTCTCACATTCTCGGGAATACTAATGAAACTGCCTCCATAAATAAGCAAGGTATCCTTGTCCGACAACTGCAACTGTGCTCTGGTCAACGGTACTAGCACAGACTCGATGTATTCTGCCTCGGGAACCATGGTGTTCATAGTCAACTGAATAATTCCTTTTCGCTTTTAAATATTGAAATCTTCTATGTGGTTTATAAACTTCATTCAACCTTGAAAGACGCGTACCATGAATGGGACAGTAATGGCAAAGCTGAATGAGTAGATGATTGTGAACTTGACAAGATCCGGCAGAGAACTTCTGATATGATAAATAATTATTCTACTCTCTCACTGTTTTGGTCTGTTCTCAGCACTCTAAAAATGTGCTTGGCATACCACAATAAAAATGACGCAAATGCATATTATGCTTCCCAACTGAACTATTATTCTTTCTTATAAATCAAATATTTGAATCCAATTCAAAATATCAAGAGCGGAGGTCAGAGAAAAGACGAAAGAGCACGAAAACATCGGAGAGAGATTCGCATAACAGTTCAGATATGATCCATAAGAATAACAACGTAAACCATTATTTCATTTGTGGTCCCAAGAGGCACATGAATCATGCTGATATATGATATGAAAAATGCATATCAGGGGTTCATAATCAGCAAATTTGTTGTCATTCTTATCCACAGCGCTGTTGTCTGTGAGTTAATGAAAAAACCACAAAGTGGAAAAGAAAGACAACAAATTCACAAATTTAGAACCTTTAATGCATATGATATAACTTGCTTTACGATACGTATTTTCTACCTGCATAGAATGAGGTACTGGTAGATGTACATGGTGGGAATGAGGGTCCAGTCGGCGCATGTCAGAATAGACTAAATATGCCAAATAATTTTATATGTTAGACAAGAGTGTCATGGTGAACTTCGTCATAATGATGTCATTCTCTTCACCATTATTTCGTCTACCCACTTCACCATTATTTCGTCTACCCACTTCACCATTATTTCGCCAATTTTCATGGCGCTCCTGTCTTTCAGTCGAGCGTTGTTAGGGATATATGAGAAAATGCAGATAAAAATCATAAACTCTTCTGCATGTATCATTTGAGATATGATGCAGGGGTCATGGCGAAAATATATTTTCTGCGATTTCCCGAAATGTTCGCTTTCTTCATGCATGGGTGAATGTACTCTGTTCCCTGCCTTCACCTCTATTGCGAATATGAAATCAGTGATCCGTCTGTCGTTAATGAAGAATACGGGGCCGTTCTGGGAAACGGCGAAGATGTCCCCACAAAGAGCATGCGTCTGAAAGAAGCAATTTGTGATGTGATGACCCAATATTTCGCCGAATGTAATACTCGACTCCAAACTAATTCACTTCAAAAAATCTTATTGTCTCATAGAATTTTATCGTCATATTCCGTTTATCACAATGCCATCCAATTCCCAATTCGTTGTCGCTCCCTCTACTTGGAACTGGCGAAGTGTCAGATAATTGGGGACCAATTTGTTATAGAAGAATCATGGGCAAATGTGCCATCATGATGAAATTCACAGTTGAACCATGAATAAATGGCGTAAATGTCCATTTCACCACCATGGCTCTTGAATCCATGACACTAGCGTTTTTCCTTCTTCTCAGAAGACACATACATGCATGGTGAGGAGATTGAAGAGGGAAAACAGCGTCGCGTGGACAGAGCAGACAGTGAGGCATATCCTTCAAAACGTCTCTCGTAATAGCAAATTGCGTCAAGTAAACAACATCCGGGAAGAAATTCCTGCTAAATTCTTACATTAGCAGGGGAGGGGAAGCCATTCTTTACAATTCCGAACAACTTTTGCCTATCATGATCGACGAACACTTTTTCTTTATACTGTTCACAACACTTAATCTAACTTTCAGCGCAAAACATTGCAAAACAATTTCGGATGTGAACGTAACTACGGATAACAGTAACTTTATTGCCTACGAACGCTTTCCAGCAATATTTGACGGCACGATGGCAATGTAAAGTTGATAATAGTATGCATCCCAATTGAACTATTACTCGTCTGTAAATCTTGCAGCGAACACATATTTAGAATTAAGAGGAGGCTGGATCTATGACGAAATTGAATGCAAAAAGGTGGGAAGATAGTGCCGGCAAAAAGATAGTAAGTGTACAAGGTATAACAGTTCAGTAAGGATGCATTATGAACCTGTACGCAGACCACGTCCTTTCCATTCTTCTACCCCATATGATGTAGATAAGGGTAAGATTCAGTATCATTCCCATAACACCCTGAACATTCCTTCCTTAGCTTTTGAAATAATGATCCTTACCTCAATTCCAAGTACAATCTGCATGATAAGCCGAAGGAAGCTCATTTCTTCCGTGAAATGGGCACTCTCGAAGCAATTCACGGTCGCAAGACCCTCAAATGACGATTACTGTTACATAATTGGAGGAAGATGAGAAGGCAACAACACGCATTACTCAGGGGAGTTATCAACCAATCTCGTTAGAAAGCGCTGTTCGGCCAAAATACGGCGACTATTTTCATGATAACCGCCACATATTGGCTATTACACGGTAAAAATTCGAAAAATAACGGTATACTCTAGAGGATAATATCCTGAAGCAGTTCTTTGTAATTCCAGGAAAGAGTGAAATTATGTGATACAGCAGGCAAACATCGTAAAATTAGAGCGTAATTGAGATTGGAAAGTTCTTGGCAATAACAAGAAAAGGATAAAAATACAAAAGACCTCGGTACAGTGACACAAAACATCTTAAAGTAGGGAGTAAATGGGATCAATGAGAACATATTGAGGTTTCCGGAAAATAGTTCGTACTATTTTGAATTCGCGGAATCTTGATGGAATATAAATTCGATTATTACATTCATAGGACCAGGTCCGCACACGAATTCCGATAGCTGGCAGTGATGTCACCACTTTTCGTGACGCGACGCCACGTTATTTGATGTCATACTCTTCAGCCACAAATGGTGCTTGTAAAATCAAACGTGCAAGTTTCGCAAATCTTCTCATGATCTCGACTCTAGAGAATGAAATTGATCACACAACACCAGTTCACATACCTTATTGATGATAGTTGCCATAGTTCTACACTCGGGAGCGGTCCCCCAGTAAACAGGCAGCTATTCTTAGCTGTTGGCTTGAGTGCGAGTCGTTTTGTCTCGAACGGGGATATAAAATCTCGTATATTAACAATGAGCAGTATGAGGGCATTATATAGCCAAAAACAAAACATTCAATGTCAATGATCATGTGGGTGCCTTTTCCCTTTAGTGCAAGCATGAATCAAACCTTAACATCGCTCGTAAATGCCCATAGTTTTCTTTCAACCTCCACATCCATGTCTCACAAATCGAATGAAGTTCCGCTCTTCCCCCTGCAATTTACAGTGTAATCATGCAATTCCCGAAAATCTGCGCCGGTCGTATTCAGTGCAAGCGTTCCCGTCTTTCGCTGGTATAAAACAATCAACTGAGATTAACGTCAATCAAATGGGAATTGCTCTTCAATTCTCATTGAGACTAGTGAGATTGCAGGTAAATTGATTTGAGGTAACACCTCGAATTGCTCAATGGCCTTCTCACAATGAGGAATTATCAGTTTTCTGCACGGGGAAAACTTCCTTCTTGAACTGCGGATAATGAAATTATTAGCCTCGAAATTCACTAGGAAAAAAAGTCACTAGGAAAAAATCACATCTAGAGGTCAAAAAGTCCTGTTGAATCTTGAGGGGTTTCGTTGATAGTCCCCTTTGGCCTAAATCGTCGGCCAGTATACTGACCGAGAAGCATAAATGAATCGCAATGAAGGGTACGACAATTGGATAAAAAACCTTAAATTCGATTGATATGAATGAATCGGTTTGAAGGGGTAGATTTAGGATTCTCTCGTGATATCATCGAAATGTTGTTGTCAGTCAATCGTGCAAAAATGGACATTCGGTGTGAAATTTTTTGCCTATTTTATATGTCATAGGATGGGTCGTGTCGTCTTTGAGGCCCGTGTAGCCGTCTTAAATGGCCGAGTTGGCGGTTGAAAGTCAGGACAAAATGGAAGCCCTTGCAAAGAGCTATAAGATGATATACTTCATTATGCGAGGATCGGCCCATATTGGGTAGATCAGGCCCCGGCAAACGGCCGCGGTGTCATCTGTGTGCATTGATTCCGGGGAACCCCCCCCCTATTCCCCGCCTGGTCTGGCTGGTGTGCGATGCACGAATGACACATCTTGGCCCGTACACCATCAGCGTTGGTTTAATTACCCAAGTTTGAGGTAAATATTCGATCCAGCTCTTCTTACGAAGTGGCTTGAACCATAAATTTTGGAACGGCTCTGCTTAGGTGGAGCCACTATTTCGGGGAATGGATGGTAGGACTCCAATCATGATGCTCACTCGCAAGAAAAAGTGGAATATAATATCATCGAAATGTTGTTGTCAGTCAATCGTGCAAAAATGGACATTCGGTGTGAAATTTTTTGCCTATTTTATATGTCATAGGATGGGTCGTGTCGTCTTTGA
>JACMIF010003289.1:0-15048 GCA_014805445.1 Diplogasteroides magnus
CCGGAAAAGTCGCTATTCGAAAACTTACTAAGTTTACGAAATCGCTGCACAAGTCCAGTTCTGTCAGGAGACAATTTCACACGTTAGTCACTTCAGTGGTATCATAGCAGTCATAATCATAGCAGCAACTGTATCATTGACTAAAATTTTGTTTCTGAAGGAATCTGAAACAAACGGGAAGCAAGGAGCACGAATTGCCCACTGACTGCAGTACGAGATGGAATGCTCGCTATCAGATCAGCGAAGCTTCCCTCAAATGTGTGAGTAATGTTTTTTGATGTTTTCATTAACAATTAATAAAATTAATAACAAAAAACAGTTAATAAAAGGTAGATAATTATTTCACGAAAATCTTGAGAGAAAAAACACATTTCAGATCGAAGCCATCAATCTAACTCGTCAGCACGCAAGTTCAATCATCAATCAGCACGTGGGAGCATCGGAAAGTGGCACGCAAGTTGGTGGGCGAAAGGATCGCTGTGTTGGATTTGGAAGAGGAAAACGCGGTAGTGGAGGAGAATGCCGATGAGGGAGTGGAAGGAGCCGATTCGAATTTGGATGCGGAAGGAAGTGACAGTGAGGAGGAGGAATTTTGACTTTACTATTTGTTCTCTAAATTCATTGTATTCTTGTTTTTCACCAAAAATAGTTTTGTTTTGAATTCGGCGTACAAATTCTTTTTGTTTTGTGATTTTTTACTGTTATGCTTTTATCGCAGAATTGTCGAGATATTAATGAAAGCACCGGCAGGGAAATCGTTGCGGGACTGATTTTATTCAACGTGATTACTGCATTTGTATAATCAATCCGATGCTAATCATCCCTTCCCCCTTGATCATTTCATTATTTCCTTTGGACAAGTTCGGTCTACTGACCGTCTGTACCCTCTCCGTTTCCCTTCTCCCTCAAAGTGCATCCGTGATCACGGCCGATTTTCCGTGATCACGACTTTTTCACTCTCGCCGGTCGGTATCACGGTTCGGTAGTGATTACTGTCGTGAGTTCGAGGGTCATTCTTCATGTCGGCATTGAGGGGGGTCGGTAGTATCGGTTTTTGAAACCCTAGTTCGAACAACTCTAGTTCTTTCCCCTAGTCAGCAGTTCAGGCGACTGGCATGGTTGGGTTTGGATTTCAACATTAATGGAGAGCAAAGAAGAGGGCATTTCATATACAGCAAGCGGGCTAAAAATATTGTTATTGTATTCACTTTATCTATAACAGAAGTCAGGTCTACCAAATGCATAAATATGTGTTACGATTTTATAGTAAAACAAATCTTGGCATGAATGATCAGATAATTACGACATTGTTTAAGAATTTTTTTAAAGATTATTCAATAAACATTTCAACTAACACTATTACCATCACAAAATAACGAAAGGCGATAATTGTCGCGGAGGACGGTTCTTCTTTTCCTCTTTGTCTGCCGTGTATCCACCGTCCGACGACTCCTAAAGATGAAAGAGATGAAAGGAGTTAGAGAGTGACGCAGGAACTATGGAGGGATAGGGGAAACTGGGGTTTCTAAAACGGTAATATAGTGCATTTCTTATTCGTCTAATTCACTCGGAGCGCTTCTCTATCCCTCGTAGAGAAAACCGCTCCGCTGAGAATAGACGAATGAGAAATGCACTTTATTACCGTTGTAGAACCCCTATTAGAGAGTGACGCAAGAACAAAGGGGGGAAGGGGTGAACTGACAAGAGAGAGTCGGTCGAAAGCCCTGATGAGTTGGGCCATCTTGCATTTCTTCCTCAACCTCTTCTCGTTCTTCGTCGGCTCAACGAGCCCCGTCATCTTCATCCTAGACTCCATCACCTGAAAGAGATATTAGGTCCATAATGACGTGAAAATACCGCATTGACTGTTCCGCCACTCTTGCTCCATGCTTCCATTACCTCGTCATAGCGACGCTTGCGCTGCCGAAATACGTCCGCTTCTTCATCGTATGTCTGAAGTGATGAGTTGTGCAAGGTTCGGATGTGACACCATTGATATTTGCGCATTATTGATCCCCTGGAGAAAACGCTTGGAACGCCAGGGTGTAGCTCCTAATCGACTGGCCCAGCAGTCCACCGTTCAGGAACACATCACCCTTGTATTATACCCCTGACCCCGGAATAAAGACGTTTATTGAGGAAGAGGACCAATACGCAATCCCTGTGAACACAGTAAAGACTTTTGTGTCCATTTCACTAGTATGGAGCAAATGTCCATGGCTCTCATGTCTTTCACCTATGAGGAACAAAAAAAAGCAAACTTTGAAGACGGCGTCTAGATATCCATCATCATCTTCTTCTCCTCCTTGTTCATCACACTGCTTGACTGTGATGGCGAGGCAGTACTAAAAAGCTAAGTATGAGGACTATCAAACCTCTGCATTAGTACCTCTTTCTCCATGGAATAGACTCCCAGCCGTCATCTCCGTTCGAATGTCACTTACCGTGACTGAAGACAACGTCTTGTACGCAAGGTATCCTCTTCCATCGCCGCTAGCCACTTTGAACCGGAATGCGACGCAGTCGTCGGGAGAAAATTCCTTGTGCAGATCAATGAGGATCTCAATTTGCGTGTACATTAGATGTGAAGACGGGATATCTAAAACGGTAAAAAGTGCACATGTCATTCGTCTAATCTGTGATAAATGAGTTTAGACTTATGCAGTTTCTAATGTTTTAGAAATCTAGATGCAAAAATACCTTGTGACCTATTTGGCCAAACATCATTGCCCACTGAGATGGAAAGGGACCGAATTTCACGGTATAGGTGATCCTTCCCCTCCCTTCTTCCAACGATTCCACTTGCGGTCCAGAGAGTTTGTAGAGAGACATGACCGTTGATCGACTAATGAACTAAAAACATTGAAGGCGAAGGGATGCAAACGCAAACGGTTACCCAATCCTTCCCATACGGAGTAGTACTCTTCCAACAGTGCAGCGATAGCGTAGACCACACCAGGTCTCGCCGTGTTGCTCACGAATTGAATAATGCGGCAGAGATTCGAATACGGCTAAAGAAGAATCGATTGTGTAAAACAAGTTGCAGGAAGAACTGACAATATGACGTCTCTCCTTTCCGAGCTTCAACAAGACTTCCTTGACGCTCGTTCCTGAATGCGGTGGAGAGCTCCTCCACGGTTGGTCTTACTTCGACAATCATTCCTTAAATCAGGCAAGATAAGCCTAATGTGAATGTACCTAATGAATAAAGGCTGCGAAGGGGCCCGGTGAGGTGTCGTGCCCTTTTCTCGTGTCTTGGGAAATCGCCGCAAAGTCCCAAGTGAATGAAATGCTATCAGACCATTCAAAAGAAACTTCAGATGCCATGCAATATTACTAATGATTATTTTTATTACGAATCGAGTACCACTACATTGAGATGTGTGCCATGACCGCCGATAATGCAAATCATGAAACTCTACTTTGTTACTACACTGTCCCTCCTTGGTTATGATGTTGTTCTAATTGCCACTGCAAAAATCGCCGCGGTGTTAGAGTGGTGAGTGGTGAGAGAGGGCAGACGACGAGAGAAATAGACTTCCCCCCTTGGACCGTTTGAAAATTCGCCTACATTGCAGCACCCCCGGGGGAGGAAGCAATAGCCTTAGGGAATAAGGGGAATATATCTCAAGATGAATCTCAAAATCGCCTAGACGTGACCCTTATCGCTCTAAAAGGGGTGAAAGACAAATGCGACAGGGAAGTTTGCGCCATAATTACGATTGCCATGATTTGACTTCACTTCCGTCAATTTCAGAATTATGTCCATGGTGCTATTGTCTTTCACCCGTGAAAGATCATAGAGTATATGAAGTTGGGATGGCAGTTATATGCGAAAACGGTTATGTTTCATGGAAGATTTGTAACATATATGGTCAGTGAAATATAACCGATTTCGCATACAAACTGCCAAATATTATGCATCTTATCTGAAATGTTATTCCTAGTGCGCGTCTCACACCTGGATGCCACCCTGGTCTCTCATTTTTACGTACTATTTCGTCGTTACGGGATATGTTTCAACTGTGCGATAAAAAGAGTAGAGAAACAGCTCAGTTGGGATGCATAATAATATGAAGCATGCTTCTGCTCACCTTTTCGTAAATAAGGGCGAAATGCAGTATAGAAATCACGGATAATAAGTATGTATCCATAGAGACACGCGTTTAGGGCGTGAAAGACGAATGAATGCAATGACTAACGGGGCCCTTCCCACGTTGGACTATTCACCTTGTTCTCTAATTCTCTTCCTCTCACATAGTCTCTCATCTTCAGACAAAGAACGGTGGAAGGGTGAGCGAGGGGGCGGCATTTCAAGGGGTCAGCGCGAGTGTACAAGGTGCGAAAAGTCTTGTTTGGCCAACTGGAGATATTATTCATATGAACTGACTTGAAAGTCTACTGCCTTATAGCATTTATCTCTAGGAGATAAAAGAACGATCAAGCCACTACTCAAGTGTCTGTTTGAAATTATGGCGCAAATATCCTTATATTTCATCCCTCTTATCAACGTTTGTCTTTGAATTGTATAGACAACCGCATCGCTGAGAGTAGAGACATGATGGATTCACTAAAAGAATCGCATGCGACAAACTGGCCAATAGCGCAAATTGGTAAATTGCATTTTTTTCATGGCATTGTAGACTTCAGCCGAAGTTACACTCGCACCAACTAATATATTGTGGGAGAAACATAACAAAACCATGAAATTAACGGATTCGCTGTGAGGATGATGCAAGTGTCAATTTCTCATTATTGTGGTTTTCTTTAAACCGACAAAAACATTATATATGTTGTTACTATGCAAAGCGTCCATTTTGCGACACTCTGTCTTTGCATCAAGATATCAAGTATCAAGACTTGTAAATACTATATTCGAGCGGTGAGCGGACATCCATCGACACATTATAAATGCCAACATTTAAATGCTATGAGTGAAACATAACTCATCTCTCCTGTTACACCACATATATACCTAGGGAGGGTGGGAAAGTCGATGCTAAAATAAAAAAAGTCGATTTCATCCTTCTCCAACTGTCCCAGCAACACTAGATTGCTGCCAGTTCCCGTGATGGTTGAAGTTCGGCCGATGTTCGCGGAATGACAGACCTGCAATGGATTCAGTTCATTGTTGGTCATGTGACTTTATCTGAACGGAGTCAAACACGCTAATAGTCGGTGGTAAATGGATAAATGTGCCATTAATCTGGCATTATGGCGCAAATGCTCATGGGTCAATTGTCATTCAATGGGTCTGTCACGGAGTTAATAAAGTATGGAATGCTCTCCGAGATCTTTGTCCCTCGGACATTCGAAGTTCTCGAGGAGAGAAGTACTTGCACAGGTCTCTGAAACATATCCTATTAAAACAAGTTCTCTGTAAGAACGGATGAGACCCGTAAGGGGGTGGCACAGAATCTCCTCTGTCTCGGCCGTGACCGGTTGGCCCTTCCCGCTCTCTCTCTACCGCTTCCCCAGTCTACTCAAAGGCTAGCACCAGGCCGAACTACAAGTATCCGATCTATGGTGCCCTAAAAGGTGATGAGTCTTCTGTCTCCACTTGCTGCCCTTCTCGGTGGTGGTCGTACTGCAGGTCCGTCTACTGACAACAAGAGACACCGAACAGACTCTGATGAAGATGATTGCGCCCCCGTCCTCTCGAACGAGCAACTGACCGATGCCGTGGCCAAGCTGGTACAACAAGTGAGAACACTCATCAAAGAGAATAGATCCCTGGAGGAGAGATTTGTTAAGTTAGAGGCAGAGAATAGTTCGCTTAGAGATAGACTAGATGCCCTTCCCCACTCTGTCTCTCCCCCCGTAGTCAATCCTAGTCCGCTCTCCTCCATCCCAACCTCGTAACGCGTAACGATATACAGGAGGTAGGATGCAACTGCAATATGCACTTTGATTGCTTCGTTACTTTGATTGTTAATGTACTATTTTAGTCGTTCTGTCAACCATGGTAGGGTGTCGCTATTAGTGACATTAGTGCAATTGCCATTCATCTAATCTCCGTGTGACAGTTGTCTATCTCATCTGAACGAAAACCGCTCCGCGGAGATTAGACGAATGACAATTGCACTAAAGTCACTGATAGCACCACCCCAGTCAAGAGTAAATTAGGAAATTACATTTTTACTAGTGTTTGTAAACTTCAACCGAAGTTCCACTCGCACCAACTGATATATTGTGGGAGAAACATAACAATACCATGAAAATGGCGAATTCGCTGCGAGGATCATGCAAAGGTCAATTTCTCAATATTGCCTTTTCATCCTCCGTACTGTCCTGTTCCTCGCACAGCGCCTTGCTCTATTCCGACTCGAGGCGAGGAGGCAGTGTAATCCTGCAACTATTGACATTGGAAAAAGGTCCCATAACTTCTAGCATTTCGGAACTTCACCGAAAATAATAATTGTTTTATAATATTATTGCTCCATCAGCCAAACGACCATCGACGGAAAATTTACTTGCAAGGACAGTACGGTGAAAGACAAGATACTAGGGTGTCGCATTTGTTGCGTTATTTTCGTTACTTCTTTACATCCTTGCATGAATTCACAAAAGTGCACTTTTCTCAAATACTGGGCCACGATTTTTTTTCGTTTGCATATCTTTCGAATCCTCTCCTCGCGCTGCTTCTTTCTGTTTGGGTCCCATCCTGCGGAAATCACTCTGTAATCATCTACAAGAAGAACTGCTAAAATCGAAAGTTAGCTGTATAATACGAAAGACTCGAAAATAAATTAGGTGAATCAAAGAATCATGAGAAGGCCTGCAAGGCCTACTTAATGAATAAAACCAGATCGAAAAATCATCTTCACCTTGACGCCTTTATTATATACATATGGAATAAAACCCGAGATCAGGTCCAAAAACCCCCATTGTCAGTATCAAGATATCAAGCATGCCACGTAACAAGATAATTGCTATTTATATTCTAAGGCCAAATGCACATCAATCGGCACATTTGAAATGCCAACCCTTAAATGCTATGAGACAAACATAACGCATTTCGTCAGTTACACCCATATCAAGAGATGGTGGGAAAATCGATGCTAAAATTGCGCGTAGCGCGTAGCGCTACGCTGATTGACGCCAGCAGCCAAGCGAAGCGCAGGCTGCTCGCGTTATTTAGGTTTGCCCTCACGTTTTTAGTACTAATTACCACGGTATTCATAATGTGTCTAGGCGAACTTTTTTCACAGTTGAGCTAGAAACTCGGGGTTTGCGCACTAACTAATGCATTCACGAGCTAAGTACGATGGCATCATCAGATTTTGGTTAACATGCCTCAGGGAGCTTAACCAGACACCCCATTTTGCCCACACATGGCTTCCGGAACGCTGAACCAATTCAGAACCAATTCGTGTTAGAACTTGTTTCACTCTCACATATAGTACTAAGTACATGATGGTAAGATAAATGTGTGCGGACACCAATAAAATACCAAGGTAATCAACATACTTAGTACTAAGTGCATAATACCTATGCATAAAGCGCCTGTTTCTCCACTTCATGTTAGAACATGTTAAGACTAACCGTAACCCAGACTACCGTAATCCACGCTACAGTAACCCATGTTACAGTAATCCCTGTTACCGTAACCCATCCATGTTACAGTAATCCCTGTTACCGTAACCCATGTTACAGTAATCCCTGTTACCGTAACCCATGTTAGTACTAATGTAACCCATGCTACCGTAACCCATGTTAATACTACCGTAATCCATGCTACCGTAACCCAAGATAATACTACCGTAACTCATGTAAATATTTCCGTAACCCATCTTACCGTAAACAATGTCACCGTAATCCATGCTACCGTAACCCAAGTTGATACTACCGTAACCCATGTTACTGTAACCCATGTTACTGTAACCCAGACTACCGTAACCCATGTTGAGACAACCGTAGCTCAACCGTAAGATAATACTAACTACCGTAACCCATATTTAGTTGCATCATATGATGAAATTCCTCTAACACGTCGTAAGTTCCAGAAAATCCCAGAACTTCCATAATTTACCGCGCCGTGCAGCGGCGCGGAGTTCGGCTGGTAGTCTCATAAGTGTATGTCGACACCAGCAACATACCAAGGTGACCAAGATACTTAGTGCTAAGTATCTAATGGAGATCAAAGATCTAAGATCATCTCTTTATTGTAACTTTTTTGTGCCTCTGGCACTATGTTGGTTTCCACGTGTAAAAATCGTGGCTTCTCCACGATTGCATAAAAGTATAGAAACCCTCAAATGGTAGGGTAGAAGGGATTTTTTCATAGTGCAAAGCACTAAGAAAAGGAAAGTCTATTTAGATTCTTTTCAGTTAATACTAAGTCGGATGCGCAGTCTTATAAAAGCAAAGAAATCACAGTTAATACTAACTTCAAGGGGAAATCGTATAAAAGTAGAGAAATCATAGTACTAAGTGCAGGTCTTTCCCAAACGCCTAAATGGGTCGCACGAGCGTTTCATTCGGAAACGCTATCTTTCACTGCAACATGGGGCATTGTGTTGGAAGAAACTGCTAGCTGAGAGGACTGAAGTCGCCTTTTATACCCTTCAGATCTGGTTCCGTTTTGGTTCTATCATGGTAGACCCAAAACGGAACCAAATCAGAACATAAACAGATCCAGAACAGGACCAGAACAGAACCAAAACGGAACTAAAATAGAACCAGCTCAGGACCAATTCAGAACCAATTTATCGTTAGCAAAATATCTATTGAGGCTCGCATATACCTTTTAGTTTGGTTTCGAAGATATCTTCTATATGTTGATAAATGCAAAAGTATTTAGTGCAGATCACGCATGTGATCCACGCAGCGAGTGCGACCCATTTAGGCGTTTGGGAAAGACCTGCACTTAGTACTATGATTTCTCTACTTTTATACGATTTCCCCTTGAAGTTAGTATTAACTGTGATTTCTTTGCTTTTATAAGACTGCGCATCCGACTTAGTATTAACTGAAAAGAATCTAAATAGACTTTCCTTTTCTTAGTGCTTTGCACTATGAAAAAATCCCTTCTACCCTACCATTTGAGGGTTTCTTTACTTTTATGCAATCGTGGCGAAGCCACGATTTTTACACGTGGAAACCAACATAGTGGCAGAGGCACAAAAAAGTTACAATAAAGAGATGATCTTAGATCTTTGATCTTCATTAGATACTTAGCACTAAGTATCTTGGTCACCTTGGTATGTTGCTGGTGTCGACATACACTTATGAGACTACCAGCCGAACTCCGCGCCGCTGCATGGCGCGATAAATTATGGAAGTTCTGGGATTTTCTGGAACTTTCGACGTGTTAGAGGAATTTCATCATATGATGCAACTAAATATGGGTTACGGTAGTTAGTATTATCTTAGCTACGGTTGTCTCAACATGGGTTACGGTAGTCTGGGTTACAGTAACATGGGTTACGGTAGTATCAACTTGGGTTACGGTAGCATGGATTACGGTGACATTGTTTACGGTAAGATGGGTTACGGAAATATTTACATGAGTTACGGTAGTATTATCATGGGTTACTGTACCATGGGTTACGGTAGTATTAACACGGGTTACGGTAGCATGGGTTACATTAGTACTAACATGGGTTACGGTAACAGGGATTACTGTAACATGGGTTACGGTAACAGGGATTACTGTAACATGGGTTACTGTAGTGTGGATTACGGTAGTCTGGGTTACGGTTAGTCTTAACATGTTCTAACATGAAGTGGAGAAACAGGCGCTTTATTACCTTGGTATTTTATTAGTGTCCGCACACATTTATCTTACCATCATGTACTTAGTACTATATGTGAGAGTGAAACAAGTTCTAACACGAATTGGTTCTGAATTGGTTCAGCGTTCCGGAAGCCATGTGTGGGCAAAATGGGGTGTCTGGTTAAGCTCCCTGAGGCATGTTAACCAAAATCTGATGATGCCATCGTACTTAGCTCGTGAATGCATTAGTTAGTGCGCAAACCCCGAGTTTCTAGCTCAACTGTGAAAAAAGTTCGCCTAGACCCATTATGAATACCGTGGTAATTAGTACTAAAAACGTGAGGGCAAACCTAAATAACGCCAGCAGCCAAGCGAAGCGCAGCGCTTCGCGCTGCGCGCAATTTAAATCAATAAAATAATTACAGTACTATCACGATATCCTGCATTGAACTCCACCAATAAGTGTAAAAAATTTTCGCTACTGGTTAGACAACTACAGTACCCCGATTACCGTACCTGCAGTTCCTGGTTGACGTACTTGTCGTAGAGGACGTCCTCTGTCTCATCCTGCTTCGACAACCACGACTTGAACGTCCTGAGGACGAACTCGGCCACGCGACGGTACTGTAATGTGAGTTATAACATACTGTCAGTTTGCGATCCGTAGTTTTTTGATATCGTAGTGATCCGAGGTTGCGCAAATACTCTATCGTAAAATAATTAATTTTTTTTTTTAAACACATAGCTATCAGTCCAATGCACTTTCCATTTCATGAGCAGCAGCTTCAAAGCGACGGGACATCTCGGAATAAAGACAAGTGGTAAATCAGTTTAAACGTTTATCATTTTTACCCTTATTAAATATTTTCCGAGTTGTCAAATACGCCAAAATAACGGACTACTCACATTATCCTTTCCGTCCGGGAACACGACGTATATCGCCAGGGCGTCCCTGAAACAATATCAACTACCTCTTTTGTGCTCATATTCTTCACAGTTCAATAGTTGAAACACTCGGATAAGGTGGAAATTTGCAAAAGAAGAAAATCTACAGCCATTAAGCGAAACCCATGCAGTACAGTAAGACTACCGTATCCATGACCTTTAGAGATATCGACGAAAGTTAAATAATGGATGGAGAAGCGTACCTATACGGATTGTCGGACCCGTTCAAGATCTGGTACAGGGCTGACGTGGCGATCTCATTCGCCTCTTCCTTTAAAATAACCATTTTAAATTTTAAAAAATAAATTTAAGTTAAATAAAGCAGAAAACTATTGAATTTATGCGATACATACAGTATACTAACAACCTCGTATACTCTGCCAACAAAGGTACGGGGGGGGGGTCTCGATTTTATTAGTTTTGTTAAGCTATTTTCTTTCCAAAGTGCGGGGGAGGACGTGTCTATACGGGAACACGCGATCATAAGAGCTTATTTGCCACTGCTCTAGAATTTCAAAATACCGCGCGTACCTGTACGCTACCGGTCACGAACCGGGAATACCGCGGGACGTACCGCTAGTACCGGCGGTATTCCCGGTAGCGTACTCGAGGTATTTTGAAGTTCTAGAATGGGCGAGAGCAGAAAAATATTGAATTGATGCTATGCACACCTTTTCCGCGTCGGTTCGGTCCTCCGCGGGCGCCTTGAGTTCCTGAAAATGTCCCTTTTTTAAATACAAAAACTCATAAGTTTAAACTGTTTTACGAACCAAGGCTTTCCATTAGGGTAGGCAGAACGATTCATTCTGTTTGCCTCGTTCATTGAGAGCTGTGCTATCCGCACACAAGATACAACCGGGCAGATCAGGCGAGACAAACAGAATGAATCGTTCAGCCTACGCTACTTTGCATTATTCAGATGATTGCTCCTGTCAAGTAACAGTCGGCGTGAAATCACGTGTTAATTCGGCTCAGAAACACTAAAAACGGACCTTCAAGATGTTTCTCCACGTTAACAGCGGCTCCTCGAACTGCTTGTTAGAGTACTTGGCTTTCTTCTCTGCCTAAAACCGCATCGTTTGTACCTTCATTTCCATTACTGTATGCTACTGTGGAAACGACACCAATTATAAGCAAAATTGCAAAAAAATTCTTTTTGATGGGTGTTATATCGAGCGTTTAATTAAATAAGTATTCGTAAAAGTATATTAAAACGCCCACCTTGGTCAATTTCCGCTCCGGTTCTTTGTCGCCGTCACCGCTGGCCACTGAAGTGGTGGACTCGGTGGTCTTGGCAGAGGTCGTCGGCCCGTCTGGTTGGGGCTGGGACTGCGATGCCAGCCCATTGACATCCGTTAACTCGCTATATGGCTCGATCATCTAAAATGCTCCTTGATAGAAGTAAAAACGGCGGCGGTTCGTGAATAAAATGCAGGACGATCGTGAATAACTCGTATTTTAGCTACACTATTCTAAACACAATGTAAAATTCAGTTATTGCCGATGAAAAATCAGGGGAAACGTCGGGAAAGCACTAGTTGAGAAAGAAAAACTGGCCTAAACTCTCCTAAATACGGTCGTTTGCCAAATGATTGCACAACGTTGTAAAACGATCACGAAACTACCGGAACTCCCCTATCATTCGTTAACCATATTGCGCAACGTTGTAAAATAATAATTGTTCTATCAAAGGAAGCAAATGCACCTACTTTAAGTAGAAATACCGCGAGAAAATCGAGCAAAATATTTTTGCAAATTTTGCAACAAAGCGCTGCAAAATGTTTTTGAAAATTTTGCAGCTGATAAACATAGTAGACACTCTATATTTTTGAGTACGTTTGCGATAGATCTCTGTTTTCAACAAGCGAATTAATATAACTTTTAAAGAATTGTAAAAATTCAAAATTTAAAGAGAAAAGTTGTAAGAAAAAGTAGGCGGAAGGTAAAACTTTCAGGAATAATGAGTTGAAATTTTCACTACTTTTGGTAGTTTTCTAACCAAGTGGAGCAGGTTGTTGCAATAGCCAAAACATTGAATGGGGGTGGAGAAGAGACAAGAATGTGCAATGGGAGGCATGATTCTCTCAGCAAAATGCCAAGAGTAAGGCAGTTCGGCGTGCCATGTGGCGAAATACCGTATCTTTCTTATTCTGCAACAGTGTGTAGTGATCGAAAGCGTGGAATATCGACTGAAATTACGGCATTTCGCCGAATTGGTATATGACCGGTTGTGAACCGCTGTGTACGACAGACTGCTAAGTGCCGGAAAAGTGTTATGAAAGCAGAAGGTGCCAAAAGATGGGTTCAGCACTTTTTCTCTAACTTTACCGGCGGTACTCCTTGCTTGCCGCTGCAAGGCGTAGTCGCCTTCAGACCTCCGAAAGTTATCCCGGAGGACTAATTGCTTCATCATCACCCAGGGTGGGATCGAACCAGCGTCGATCAGACCTGTAGCCAAACTTTTTATCCGCTGCGCCATCTCATACTCTTTCGGCACGTATGAACTCAACTGGACGTGAGTCTCTCTTCATTTCGATCAATGTTTTGCATCAGCTCGGCCAATAAAGAATGAATTGAGCATATGCATCCTTTATCATATGGAAGTGGTACTATCTCTTTAGATTTGCTACATATTGGTGACATCCAAACAATCGAAGACGGGAAAAGAGATTGAAGGAAACAACACATAATTGCAGCAGCCTGTAGAGCAAATGCGGACAGCTATCAATAAAAATTCATTGTTGTTCGGGCATTTTCGAACATGCTGACTAATGCCAATTCAGCAGAGAGCCTGGTGCGATAAGCCACACCCTTGAGTCAATAACACATGGCCACTGCCGCCTTCAGATTCATGTCGAAACCTGCAATGCCAATCAATCAATAATCATTAGAGTACTGTAATAGGGTTTCTAAATCGGTAGTAAAGTGCATTTATCACTTGTCTAATCCACTCGGAGCGATTATCTATCGCTCGTAACGATAACCGCTCAGAGAAGGGGAATCAGACGAATGAGAAATGCACTTTGCTACCGATTTAGAAACTGTAGCAGATATAAAAGCGTCGCTTTGGCGAAAAAGAACATCTTGAGAGATGTTCGCGTAAACTTGGGTTTCGAAATCGGTAGTCAAATTTATTTCTAGTTCTTCCATTCTACACGGAGCGGTTGTCTATGGCTCGTAGAGACAACCACTCCGCGGAGAAAAGAAAAATCAGAAATGAATTTGATACCGTTATAGAAACCATTACCCGTTCCCGACTGACTCGTGGTCCGAATGCGTGCGTGCCCGTCGCAGATAGGAAACTGTCAATGCAAAGCACTGGCTTCCCCCTCTTGGGGGGGGGGTTGCTGGTTCCGAACCCGTGTGCGGCTGCTTCGTTGAGTACGGCAGCTCTTGACCATTCGTGTGATCTCGCTTTGATTGCGTGTTTGGTTGATTGAGCAAGCTGATTCCGTTGCTGGCTGTGCCATGAGTTGGAAGACTAGATTTGCCCGACTGATCCTAACTGAACTGTTGCTCTAGTCTAGAGTGGGCGTAGTAGATAATTTATTGTTAGCGAATCGCCATTTCACTTCGTGTCTGGTTCTTTCATTGCACGGTCGTCTCTACCACACCGAGTAGTATGCTAGGAATGAAATGAGACAGCGTTTATCTGCGATATTATCTGCTGTGGTGACGAAATTTCAAACAGGAAATGATATAAGAAGGTGTAAAAAAAGTCAGACAAAACGGTCGATGACCATTTTGCCGTGGACGAACCGGTCATCGACCGTCAAAATGACCGTTTGACCGTTTGGCCCAAATCCAAAATCTAAATTTTTTAATTTACACCATCTTATATTTTTTTACTTTATGCTAGGCCAAAGGAGCCAACATGATTAAGATTAGGGTTCTTGAAACCGTAATTTTATGAGAGAAAGTACATTTCTCATTCGTCTAATCTACGATGAGCTGTTGTCTTTTACATCAGCGGTACAACCGCTCCGCGGAGATTTTCAAAATTCGTACCTTGATTACGGTAGGTGTCGAATGGTCGCTCCTGTCTTTCCTTCACTTCACTTGCAGCTTTGATATAATCTGAACATGAAACATATAGTCACGTGGTTGCCTATACTTTCCTTCCTTCACATACATGGGCAGGATATTCAAAAATTATGATCACTCTGAAAATGTTATGGAACTCTGCATACCGAAACTGCTCGATGTTTTTACTGTTCAAACGGATCAATATTTATGACAGCGACTTTGTAAAATAACGCGTTTTGTAAGATAGGCACCATGCAATAGTAATTTTGACACGAAACCTGCCCATGTATAATGAAACAAAACGTCATTTCTCAATATTCATAACATAAACCTGTATTTCTTTGAATTCCACAGTTGAA
>JACMIF010003290.1:0-15041 GCA_014805445.1 Diplogasteroides magnus
CTCTCCATTCCCTCACTTTCTCGTCGTCAGGGTAGACCGCTCTGACGACGAGAAAGTGGGGGAATGGAGAGTGCGACCGCCGAAAGTACAATCTCCCTTTACTCCTTCTTTAAAAAGCTGTGAAACGTACATTTCAATGTCATTGCTCATTATTTATACGTTCTCTCTTTCATCATCTGGCGCTTCCTTTGTATTTTTTTGCATATGGTCTCAGGTGATCGATACAGCTAAAATAAATGTTTTGCAAAAAATAAATCATTCAGGTCGCAACGGAATTCACTGTTGGCGCTTCTGTACAAGAAAATACAACAGCGATTATCGAAGTGAATTGCGTGGATTGAATGATATTTGAACGAATGAAATAAGTTTCAGGAGTGTGATAAAGGTGTT
This sequence comes from Diplogasteroides magnus, assembly GCA_014805445.1. Taxonomy (NCBI): domain Eukaryota; kingdom Metazoa; phylum Nematoda; class Chromadorea; order Rhabditida; family Diplogasteroididae; genus Diplogasteroides; species Diplogasteroides magnus. The sequence continues at coordinate 391 of JACMIF010003290.1, forward strand.
TGAAACATCATTGAAACGTTCGCGAACAGTCGGAAAATTCTATAAAAATTAATAAATGTATAGCAGTAGTTATATATCTTTAAGGCATCATCGTTACACCTTCTGAAGGTTTCTTGACGGTCGCCTCCCCGTTGACGTCCACCACGACATTAACGACAACGTCTACTGATTCCCCGTTGTCTTCAACATCGACTTTCACTCCGAAAACCACAACCGGTTCCCCTTCGACATCCACGATTCGGTCAACTAAGGAGATCGTATCTTGTTGTTCCTTCACTTCAACGGCATCTGGAACCCGTGACGACAAGGCTCCTTCGAAGACAACGACTTCTGCTTCAACCTCCCCCATTCCCTCCACTGATGAGACCGTGGAACTCGTCGTTCATAGGCAAAGGATGTCAACGACTACGGTGAGACCAACGATGTCGTCATTGTTTAAGGTGATGACGTCATCGCCCACGACAAAGACGAAAACGTTGTGGGCGAAGTTGAGACAACTGGTGAGAGTGTTCTTCCTGGGGCATAATATAATGGCTGAATTGCACGAATATGTTTCACGAGATTGGTAAATGAGATCATATCGAGTGATGTCAATATACTCAGTTTGAGTTTCAATGAAATATTCCCAAATGAACATTAGGCAGTTATTGTTGAGTTGGGGGCAGGATCTGATACCTTTGATAGTTCAAAATAATGTATTGAAGGTTTTTGACGATTTATAGTATAAATTATAAATTTTATACACTGCAAAATATTAATATTGGAGCCCACTAAATTGGATGAAATGCTTCCAAGAACTTTCGCGAATATGTTTCACGAGGTTGGTAAATAAGGGAATTCCGAGTAATGTCAATCAGCGTGGGCTTTTTTCTTGAAAAATGGTATAAAAATTAACATTGTTCACGTTCAAGCTACGCCAAAACAGCATTCTCACATGGCGTTGTTTATATGATCCAGCATATCTGTTAGTGATTAACACAACATTTCTTGTGTTTAGCGTCTAAAAATGATATATTGTATAAAAAAATTCATCGGGGATCAGTTTGTTTCTTTTTTTGGAATTTTTCCTATTTGCAGACTTTCACAACATCCTCATCCAACTCTTCTTCTCTTTCACTCTTTCACTCGACTTTCACAACATTTCTGCTAAGACAACAATTCCCTGTGCAAAGTATGGATGGCATATGGGGAGTGCGATAAGAACCCCGCTTACATGTTCAATTACTGCTGACTCTCGTGTGGAATCTGTGCCTGGAGACGGTAGATGGATTGGAACCGAGCCAATTCTTCATCCACGTTCCGTAATCATTTCTCAGTGGATCAATTCGAATTCTTTTTTGACATTGAGTACAATACACGTTTGAGTTGATGTGATGATATCAATACGTATAATTTGCTCTAAATGTTATTGAAAAATTGCATGTTATGTTTATTATTATGTATATTAATATCATTGTTATTGAATAAACACTTCAATATTATGCATCCTAACCGAATTGATATTCTATGTGAGCACATCGCATTTGGTAGCTCTGTTCCAGTATCCCGGACTTATGAAGAAATCCCGGACTCATCAAGAAACACCTGACTAATAAAAAATATCCGGGATTTCTTCATGAGTCCGGGATACTGGAATAGAGCCCATTTGGTTTTTTATAGTGTTCCCCACTGAACGTCACTCTATCAGATCACTCAAAAATTTATCTTTATTATAACGCTATGATGCTTACATCTTTGGCATCAATTCATTGGATTTAGGTCAAAATATAAAATTCTTTTCACAACTGTTGCGCTTGGTAGACATGTACCATGTATTACTACAACTTTTTTCGCCTATGAGGATCTCTGTCCATTCATTACCGAAACTTACGAGACCAGCGTCAGTTTTATTTACTATTATGTTATATTTTAAATAGTGCAGAATATTACAGTCTCTTGCTAGATACTTTTATTAGCAGTCTACGCGATCGACCAATAGATGCAACACAGAAAATATATGACAGATACGATCGTCCAGTTCTTGCCTCTTGCATCGTTCTCTGAGATCTCAGAATGATGGGCCCTGGCGAATCCGATTCTTCCCTGTCCGACGTCATGGATGTTGCAGTAAGTGCGGATCCAGGTGTCTCCAAGAATCCAGTCGGGACCGAATCCGCTTCCCTGCATACCGTTGAGGGTCAGGGCGCAGTCTCCACCACCGAGCTCGAGCTGAGGGAAGATACAATACTATATATTAATTTTTTTACTAAGTATTTAATCAACTATGACGAAGCCAATGAATATTTCGTCATCCTTTCGTCATTCGATTCTCTATGCTTAAGCAAAAGTCTGTGAGCTACCGATAGGTGACCATCTATGAGCCATAGGGCATGTAAAGAGATGCCGGATGAGCATGCCAGTTTTTGCAGAGGGTTGCTGTAGACCGAGAAAATCGATATTTCGGAAATAGGTAGAACTCACATCAATGAGATATTCGTTGGAGGGAACGGCGTAGTTCTTGCCTCCGATAGTAAATGTCATGTCGGGATAGTTGCCACTGCAGGGGGCGGTGAACTGTAATTACCCTATTCAAATATTGTTTTCGAACAAGTCGTCGACTCTTCTCATTTATGTTATATATAATTTGCAGAATAAATAAATAAATGGATAAATAAATAAAAAAATACTCACAAGTGCGTATTTCGGATTGTACTGTGCGCCAGTGGCCACGAGGATTTGGCTGGCTACATCAACAGGAGCTATGATCCAAGACGTTCCGGTGTCAGAGATGACCTCGTAGCGCGTCGCGGTGGAGTAAGATCCGATCTTGAATCTGCAAAGGAATCACTTAATCGTGTAATTGCGGAAATGCCCGATAACTGAATTCGAAATGCTTACCCGTCCAGGGGGAATTTCCAGTATGTCTTGGAGGAGAGGGTAACATAGTCGATCTGGGCGGCGCAGTTGACGGTGTCGAGGCCTCCGTACGTGATGAGACCACCGGTCTGTCCCTTGGCCGTCTTGACATGTCTAAACATAATAATTAGTTAAGAGAAACACGAGTCCCAATCAGTCAGATGTTTATTTGTGAATACTTGTGGAGACGCTGAATAAAAAAAAGTGTAAACCCTACTATTGCGGGCCATAGGTAGTGGTGCCCGCGAATTAAATACCCATCTAACGTTTTAATTTTTGCAACATATGTAGTTGCTAAGCGGTAAATTACCTATCGAGCCATACGGTGAAGATCGGCTTGTCGAGCTGTGGAAGGAGATTCTGGATGGGAGGTGTGATTCCATCCACAGCAAGTGCAGGCCATCCGAGACCGAGGATACCTGTAGAACGGTTGAAGTTATGGCTACTTTACGGCCGGAATTTTGAAAATCTTTACTGAACTGTTATACCCAGTACGCTCGTTACTTTTTGACCGCCTGTCACTCTTCTATTTTGCGTGCTATTTCGACGTGTCCGTGATCATATCAGGTCATTTGTATATGTTTCGACTACTTACTGGAAACAATGGGGCGGTGAACAACAGTTCAGTTGGAATGACTAATGTCCACGGACGGATTCATTTAAAAAAAGAAGTTATGAGTCACCATCAATGGGCTGGTTTCCAAAGACTTCGGCGACGATGTTTGCCACTCCGAATCCCTGGGTCGAGTAGGTGAGACCGGCGATGCTCAGGGTGTCAGTTCCGACGTATCCGGCGCAGTTCCCAGATCCATACGCGATGACGAAGAGGCGACCGTCCTTCTTGAAAGTGGACGACTGGCTGGAAAATAAGCGAGATTTGTGTCAGTGTTTGCACAATCGGCATTTCTTAATCGGTATTATTGTGGTAAACGGAGTTGAAAGTCAGCCTCTATATGTTGGACGTGAAACCTATTCAAAATCATGGCTAATGGTCAGAGAAACGACGAAATAGCACGCAAACTTGAGAGTGCACAGTCGTCAGCCAGATGGAGTGTGTGTACTCGGTATATCAAGTTCGTTTTCCACAATAATAGTAATTTTCGAACAATCGCTCCCTGGGGAGTAGACGATTGACACATGCGCTTTACTACCGGTTTAGAACCGCTAACACAAACTGGGGTATTGCAGCCTGGGCAACTGACATGTCTCAAGAAAAGGTTTGCTTACGTCGGGTAGAAACGCGTCTTCGGTCGGGGGCTTCCTCTACACCCCAAGGAGTTGCAAGCACCGTCGATCACCCAGAGATTAGAGGATCCGGTGTCCAGAACGAGGGAGAATGACTGGGCTAAAAGCCATTATTCTTATATGTAAGTCCGACATCTTTTCAAGAAAGAGTGTGGTAGATAATATGGTTGGAAATTTGACTAATTTATGGGTTATGTTACTACATATTTGAAGATATGTACTGTGTGTGAAACATATCCAATAAAGTACAAAAACTGCCAACGAAAGTAGACAACGTACGGGGCGTTCCGATGGAGATGTTTCCGAGATAGAAGTCATCGTAGTAGTCAATAAAGGGCTGACTGTGAATGCCCTTGGCAAAGGCACGGAGGCCGTGCTGGCCAACCACATTCTTCAACGTTCCCTGCCTGTAAGTGTGTTTGAAAATTTATGAAATAAATTTATAAGTCGAGTTAGAAAATATGAGAGAGCAAGAAAAAAAGAGAGATAGAGACTTCGCTCTCTTCCACTACCATGAGTCATCATCGTGAGACGTCATACTTCTCAGGGGTCAAAACTCTAAGGGGTACTACTCGAGTGATATGTTTGATTTTCCGCAGATTTAGAGTCCTAGTCCAGATTTGGCATCTGGTATGTTGCAAAATACTTATGTGACTGAACTTATGTATAATAACATTCGCTCTAAACTGCGATTTGACCTGATTAAAAATATATCAGAAACAGCACGCGTTGAAATCGTACTCACCTGATCATCTTTGTCTTCACGGAGGGGTTCTTCGTCACTGGCATCTGAATCACTGCAGAAAGTGCGACGGCGACGACCGTCGCGAACACCAGAGCGCCCCACATAATCTGAAAGCCACAACTGAGAATGAGTGCTTAGGGGGGGGGCCCAAGGCTCTAGATCTACTTGAACACGATGATCAAACAATACTGCAATAAACAATGACTTGGATGCGTCAACCCAAACAGGAAATGGCATAGTAGAGCTTGTCGTGTGGGTGTGTCATGTTGGAAAAAAGCGAGAGATGCCTTATCAGGCGCAGACGCGTGTCTTATACAACACACACTTGGATACAATGGAGTGAGTCAAGACGAACTCTTGAACTTGAAGTCGCTGGCATCAGTATTATTCATCCCATCTGAACCGATATTCCAAGTACGCGTCTCAAATTTGGACGCCATCATGATCTCGCATTTTTAGGTGCTATTTTTCTTCACGGGATATGTTTCAAATGTGGGATATATAGACTAAAGCAACGGTTCAGTGAGGATGCATAATACCAAATGAAATGTTCGTTTTTATCAATCTTACCATTATAAAAAGAGAAGATGAATGGTGTGCGTTTTGGCGCAATAGAGTATCAAAAGCAAAATCAATCGTTTCGAATTTCTCACCCCAGCCCCGCTTTCTCCCTCAATTACATCATTTTCCGCTGAAACCCCAATTTTTATGAATTCAGTTTGCCCACACAATAGGTATGAAGAGATCAATCACTGAAGTGACCTGACGAAGTTTACATTCCGTAAAAATCACATCGATTTTGTACAACAATTATATCGTCGTTGGGCTCTTGGACCGACTCGATCTTTTGCATCGCTCTTCTTTTCAATTCTTTCAGAAATATCTGCACGAAACGTCACGAACACAATTTTTCGGACGCAAGGGCAGTCTAGAGAATGATTCACGCATGCAAAAGTTTTTTTATAGTTTGAGGTGTTAACTTGACATAATCCCAGCTACATTGGAGCCATGGTACACGATACCCCATTTGCGCACTTTGCCAATGCTCCAGCTAATCATCGGTGACTCGTTATTCGCGGGCCCCGCATGTGTCACATCCTATCACTGATTACGACCCCCTATCATAGACAGTCATCCCCCAAAGATAACGACAGATTCCCTCGTCACCCTCTCTGCCGCCGAGCAATATAACAAGTAGCCCAAATAAATTACACTAACCGAAATACTCAAAAAAATATATGATCTCGCACGGAAAATGTTGAATATGCAGAAAAAAGTAGGAGAGTGACAATTGATGGTTGAAGAGTTGAGTTTCACAAAAGATTCACAAACGTTTTAAATATGTGTTCGAGGCGTGTTGTAAAAAGCCTTCATAGCACTGCCTTCTGTTCAGGCAATCTCCTTCGTGTGGGATTCGATCTTCTCTTCTCCATCAGTCGACCACTCACGTATTGTTATGGAGATCTCCCACTCGTATCCTCCCTTCACTTACAGCACATTCCAATCTTAGAGCCTGGTGGGGAGGCAGTGTTATGTGCCATGCATGAACAAGGCCCTTTGAAGGGGGTTATGGATTTGTGCCATTCGACATCTGCTTTGTCGATCACAATGCCAAAAATCTGATTATTCATCAGCCAAAGTATTTAGTCAAGCAAATGAAGACGTAAATGATAAGTACTCCTCTGCAATGAACGACAACGACAGCTGCCGTGGGCTGCCATCTTTATTTAGCAAAAAAATTTATGCATCAATCAAACCATTTATCTCAACGAGCGAATGCAGAAATGATAGTTTCGGGAGCATTTTGAAAATCATGAAATTTGTGAAGTTACTTCTACCACCAACTGTCAGCATGCTGATTGTTCCTTGGCTCTCGTGGATCTCTCGGTTCTCTCGGATCGCGAGGGTCTCGTGGAAATCTTGGCTCACGCGGGTCTCTGGGGTCTCTTGCAGGATCCCTGGGGTCTCGTGGACTACGTGGATCCCTTGGATCTCTCGGGTCTCTTGGCTCGCGGGATTCACGGGGATCACTGGCGTCCCTTGGATCTCTTGGTTCACGAGGCGTACGGGGGTCGACGGAACCTCAAGTATTTCTTAATTAACTGCAAATCGCATATGCTAGCCAATTTTCGGCCCACTGATTCAGTTTCGGGGTATTATCACATGGGCGGATTCAAAACGATAGCAATTGTCCGCGAAATCAAGTTACGTGCGAAATGAATCTTCCGATTGTTTCAATTATATTTTGATGAACAAATGAAAGGCAAATGCCCCCATGGACATTGCGCCAAAATGGAGAAACGTGCTTCATGGCGCATTTGTTCATATCACCATTACGGCGCAATTGTCCATGGATTTGCTGTCATTCCCACTGATGTACAAGGTCCAAATCGTAGTTACCGTTTGTTGTTGTTGTCCCTGTTCATTGGCACTGTTCCGCCACAAGTACGCAGCACCACCGATCAGAGCTGCTGCAGCCGCGCCGACTAGGAGACCAGCACCGAGATCTTCTGCATTAGAATTCTCGTCACGACGATTTCGGTCTCTGTTGTTGGCTCCTTGACCCGTTTGACCACCACCTCCAGAGTTGTTCATTTCCGTGTAAGCGTGAAAGCTGAAATATGGGGTTATATCAATCGGTGCGGTCAGAATCTGTGCAGGAAAAGTAGAACCAAACAAAGAAATGCACATAAGAGCAAGAAAGTGAAAAGCATTCGTGGCCAGAACAAGCAGAAGTGACGAAGATAGGGGCACGCGCAAACAACTGCAATGCGCATATACTGACTCTGAGAATGAGAGCGAAATGGCCGGAAGTGAAGTGCCTTTTTTGATTGACAGGAGGTGATAAGTATATGCGCGTAATGGCAAAGTGACTAGGCCTACTTCTATCAAGCACTTCCGCAGAAAAATAGGAATACGCTGAATTATAGTGAAGCGATTCGAGAAGTATGCGTCATTTTTCGCGATTTCTTGGAACGCAAAAAGCATTTCCCTACCACGAAGCAGTGACATGTGGGAATCAAGGAGCGGGAAAGAATAGAGATTAGCAGACAGACGAAGATCAGGAAGAGAGCGGAAAGCGAAGGAGAGAAGGAATTTGAATGAATCAATGGCCCGATGAAGGGGAACATGTGGTCAGAGACTTGGGTCATCCATCAATGACCTATAGTGGCCAGTCATCTCTAGAAGACGATTGACAGGAGGTGATGATTGGGAGCAAAGGTCTATTGCTATCAAGCACTTCCGCTGAAAAAAAGGGGAATCTGCTGAATTAGATTCATCGAGGGGAATCGAGACCGGAGGAAAACAGATTTCACCGATACTATGCAAATATTTATTAAACAGGTATCTGTTACATTTAATCACTGAACATGAAATTGAAGCATTTTATGCAAGTTATGAAACACATTGTAGTGAATAATAGATAACATTAAAAATAGTCCAAGATCAACATGCAATAGTTGATCTTATGCATCAGCGAATGTATTTATTCGATTTTGTGAGTGCGAAAATAATAGCCTTGCGTTCTCCCCCTTGGAACTTATAAAAATTGCAAACAAATGGCTAACACCAAATGTTATCGTGCTTACTGGTAAGGTTTCTAATCGGTAGTAAAGTGCATTTTTCATTCTTCTAATTCTTCATACTGTATTCAATACAACAAAATACCCTGTTGAAATGGTCTAAATATTTGTGGTTAGCTCTCGTTTTTTATACTGAATGCAGCACGACGAATTTTACCAGGAATGAGAATTGTGTAGATTGGAGGGCCTTCAGTCATATTAGGATGTATTTTCGACTCTGCCTGCTTACCTAGACTGAAAAGATCGGAGGTAAATGCAATAATGACATCTATATGATTGTAAATGTCCAGGTGTCCCGCGGAAAGCGCGATCATGGCGGAAATCTGAAATTAACGTATTAAAAATTCCCATTTTCACGAGCAAACCAAGAGGGTTATATTCAGCGCTTGGGCGAGGAAAGTGCATAATGAAATAATACAAAAGAATAGCTCCTTTTTGGTGTCAACGTGTATGGAACCTTTTTTGCATCGGCAGAGGTGAAGCAACGTGATCACCTGGTAGATAAATAATATGCTGCGTTAATTGTTAAAAATCTCACATTCGCAAAGGCACAAAGAATGAGAAGCACAGCACCGTAGATTACAGTTGAGTACAACGCAGGAAATATGCTCTGAATAATAGCAAAGGTTAATGAACTCGGATTTCTCCCCTTAGAGGGATCACACCATTTGAAAGACCCATTTATTACGTTTTCTTTGGACTTTTAAACCTTACATTATTATTCACAGTGGCGTAGCCTCCAAAGTTTCGATCAAATACGAATCTAACATCGATGGAATGTCTAAAGCGTATAGTCGAAACGAGTTTCTATCAGTCTGACTTATGTACCTTGTCGCGAGACAAATGGCAGTTGAAATCGCCAATACAGATATGATTATTTTACGATAATGAAGTTCCCAGATCTTTTAAAATGATTTTTTTTATTTAAGAGACATACTTTTCGGTGCTGAATAGGAGTGACAATGGCTGTGAATCGATTGGCCGTGAATAGAAATGAACACGCGTTTTGCACATAATACATGTCGTATACGAGAAACTCCTGGAAACTTCTGAAAACAAAGAACGAATTGATTTTCATATAATTATGTGATTAATTAGTTGCGCAACTTTAAGTGTTATGTTTCAAGGCTACTAAATATGCATCTTTATGGAACATGTTTCACAGATATACCCCCTATGAAACCCTCTTTATATTCCATAATGTAGGCAAACTGCCAACCATACGTTGAACTTACCTGAGGAAATGCTGAGTGTTCATCCATTCGTAATATCTGGAAAATAATGCCTCTATCCGCAAACGATGACTCAACCAAAAGTTGAAGTATGTCAGAAGGTTCTGGAACAAATTTGTGTGATATTTTAAAACAGACAAACTTACGGTGACTGCTGTGACGTAGAAAATCGCTACGAATGATGGACTCAGCTGCTTACGTACGCTATGATCGAGCCTGTTTTCACAATAAAGCACCTCGATTTATGAAAAAAGTTACCGAAATGTGCCGCGAAGCACGAGAACATAGGCGAGCAGAGCAGGAATTCCGTACACTAGGTGGATTATGTTCGTGACAGCAACCATTGTACTGAAACATCGCTAAGGAAAAATGGTCTTTTAAAGGTCGAAGTTGAGGAAAACGGGAATTTTTCTCGCAATGGAGTATGTGTGTGACAAATTTTGTGTCGTTATTATTTTCCCTTCCCAACAGAACTGTTACTCTTGTCTGTGTCTCAGAGTTGAAGCATATCCAAAACCAATAGCGGAGGACCGCGACATTACGAAATAATAGGCAAAAGTGAGATAGGCAGTCAGTCATAAACGGTTGGAGCGTACTATGTATGCTTAAAGTTAACAATTCAGTAAGAATGACTATGTTTTTTCTGTCATTGAGGAACACATAAGAGGATGAGCGAAAAGCAGAAAACACGTAAAAATTTAGCTGCTTATCAGCTACTTGAAACATATCTAAATACAGTCAAGCAAAATGTCCGATGCTCACAAGGATCACGAGACCTCCCGCGAGTATTTTCAAGTTACAATGTACAGTTGTACTCCAGCCATAGACATCATCAGGAATAAGACAAGCTCACAGAATGCACAGGATGGAATAACTGAATGAGTAGAACGGATAACTTCTTCATTCAGACTCGGTTACTAAAGTGCACCTCAACAAGAACAGACACATGAGTGCCAATAACCCCCGACTCAGCCTCTTTTGGCCGTCGCTGATTGAGGAAGTCATAAAGAGTTCAACTTCTTGAATGGACTCCTGATGATCATTATGACTTTGTCTGCGTTTCTCATCAGGAACTAATTGAGGTACCTACTATGTAGACTGGTGGGTGGTAGAGGTTCATTTTGGTGGAATTGTGCCTGGTGAACGGCAGATAAAGATCAATCACAGTCGCAACGAGAGGGGAGGACTAGCCCAGACGCGAGACACAAATTTCGGATTGCAGGCAAATTGTTACGGTATCCCCTATAATTATTTCATCATTATTGAAACTCACTTTATGAAAGATGGGAGAAAAATTGAATGGATATGTGTCTCCGCTCTCTGGATCCTGACCGAACTGTTATTCCTACTATTGTTGTGGAAGACCAATTTGAAATTCCGAGTACACACACTCCATCTGGCTGACGACTGTGCACTCTCAGATTTGTGTGCTATTTCGTCGTTTCTCTGCCCATTAGCCATGATTTTGAATAGGTTTCACGTCCAACATATAGAGGCTGACTTTCAACACCGTTCACCAGAAAAATACGCTACGTTAAGATTTTATCACCTACTTCTCTAGTTTTGCGTGTTACGTCGTTTCTCACTATCAGACCACTTCAATTGATTATGGACATGGTTCAACGATGAGATATACAGGCAAGAGCGACAGCTCGATCACATATGTATAGCTTATTTTGGCTCTGAAAGATTGATTCTTTTATTTACGGAGCGTCCAGTCAACATGTAAGTGCGAGTGTCCTTTTTGGCTGTTTCGTAGTTCGTGCGTGCTTTTCTCTCCCTTTCCCTCCTTCTCTTATCCACGTCGTACTCTCTTCATTGATTAGACCCACTCTCTGTGTTCTCTCTGTTCTTTTCTCTCGTCATCTCATCAGCACTTTCTCCTCGTTCGTAAACACCTATTTTTCGCTCTAACGCATTTTATGTGCCGTAACTCGCTAAATTAACTATATTCTGTGTTTGCCTATGCTAAGCAGTGATGAAACGCAAATCTTCAGGAAAGAGCACGCACTCTGTGCGTAATTCGGGTTGCCGTGCGGTCTATTCGTAGTGTATTGTTGGCGCGGTCACTAGGGTGAGTTCTCCACCTTATTTACTCCAGCCATTCCGCTTACTCAGTTGCTTACTCAAGTACAGTTTGCTTAATTTTGCTAGTAAAAATGTTTATTTTAGTTAAAATTAACCAAATTTTTTCACAAAATTATTAAATTTTAAAATGAATATTTTTTAAATGTCATTTCAGCACCATGGCCGAGATTCACGGGGATTATTTCAACTACTTCGCGTATGGCAGTAATTTATTGAAGGAGCGCATTCATGTACAGGTTCGACTTTTTCTGAAATGATATTCACGAATAGCATAATAGAGTTGATAGAGTGAATCACAAGGTACATTCCATTTCTCTTTGCCCTCGTTTATGTGCCAGAGACGACTGGGTGTATGAACGCGTAGAGAGACTGAATTCATTTTGTGATTCACTATGCCAAGACTAACAAATGGCGTCAGCAATTTCACAGAAGTCAGACAACAATTCGAAATTCTTGATTCGCTTATGTTTCATGATTACAATTTAGCATGACTGAGCGTACTTGCCTCAATGCTTGAGGGCTGTGCACAACAAACAATAATAAATACTTTTTAATCAATCACCGTGTTGCAGATAAAGGGAGCAGACTACGTGTGCAACGGTCGACTGCCCAACTATGAACTCTTCTTCGCGGGACACAGTCACAGGTGGGATACAGTAATCTTTTCTACAATAACCATTTTTTAACTTTGTTTGCTCCTGGGAATTGTGTTTATCAAATAAAAATGGAATGATCAAACGTTGAAGACAGATGAATCATCAGGTGGAGGGGAGCGGCAGCGTCGATTAGGCACAATAAGGGAGACGAGGTTTGTCGGATCAGATCTTTAAGATGTTATTTTCTGGTATTTGAACCATCCAATTCTCATTCAAAAACGAACAAAAAGTGCATCTCTCATTAGTCCAATATATTTTGAACAATGAGAAAAGACGAACGAAAGACGAAGAGAGATTTGGGAGGAAACTGCACAAGGAATGATCATTTCCAAAAAAATGAAAACTTAAAAATTGAAAACGAAACAAATATGTTTCACAGGTGATTTAAATCCCATCCAGCTCTCTATCGTCAATCATTGCTCGATTTTTCGATGGAAAATTGAAAACAAGTCAATCAAAATTGAGTTTCGCAAGTAGTGTAAATGTCCCCGATATCTCGACTCACTAGTGATCGTTCGTTATCCTATACATGAAAGAATCGAAAACGTATCATTACAGGTGTGGGGTTGCGTGTGGCGCGTGCCGAATTCATTCGCTGCTGAGCTCGACCTCCAGGAGCACTCATACGATAGGAGGACAGGTGTGGTATTTGAGCAACTGTCTCCGTGGATATTTGCGGCATAAAGCTTCAGGTTCTAGTCTTCAAGTAGTGTCTAAAATTGTCACTCACTAATTTGAGTTTCACTGAGATGTGATATAGAGGTCCGAACGTTCTTTACAGTCATTTCTTGATCAGTTTGCGAACTCAATATAACATATAGAAGATATCCAATAAATTCCAAGCAAATGATTTTTAGTGCATATCGAGACGAACTCGGGCCCCATCATCTGCAGGTACTAATAATATATAATTTTACAATAAATACCTAGTTTATATCCGGTAACGGAAGGTAGCGCCATGGATATTTATGCCTTAGTAAACCGAAACGCCATGCTCCGATGTCTATTTCACTATTGGCGCATTTGTCCTTGGCGCTATTGTTACCTTTTTCCATCATTCAATCTCAAACTGCAGGACATACGAAATGAGCGAGACGGAGGGACACGAGGCACCTCCCAGTCCACAGTACAAACAGGTCAGAGCTTCTTTCTGTTTTTGACAGGAATATTTCTGGGGTAAAGCATACTGTAGATGTCTTGACACTTTCTCTTAACAGTGATTCCGTGGTTTTGAACACATAAAATAATCAGAGTGAATTGGCGATACATCGGACCATTTCACGCAAATTTCGATCGGCCAGTTGTGATCATTGTCAAGCGAAGTTTGCAGGTCATAGTTCGTGGCGCCAAGGAACATCTTCTGCCGCCCGAATACCTCGCCCGACTGATGCTCATTCAGCACAACAGGTTCGAATTAGGATATCGTGGTATTTTATTACAAAGATCCAATGACATCCAGGGATATCCAGGGATATGGATCATTTCCTCGAGCCTTCTGATCAACTGTAATATTAAGAATATGTTTATTATTTACAATCACACTCATTCCTATCATTTCAATATATGCAACACGCATATCATTTACCAGTACAGTGTTTCTTGTTCGAATTACTTCTCCAGATCTCAGTCAAAATTATAGTAATGAATAAATTTCCAGGAACACGGAGACAGTGGACGTACCCATCAGTTTCCTGCAGCAGGATCACCATGTCCAGGGTTGAAAGTCATTTCTCAGCCATTCTACCCTCCCGAGTTGTCGTCGTATTTCTCGGGAAAACACGAATGTATTAGAGTAGTTATGACGGATATCTTGTGACCAAATTGGTCGATATTCCTCTCTATTGAGAATCCTTTAAAACTTGATTTTTTGTGATTTTCTGTGATTATTAGGGTAGCATTTACATTTTCTGAGGTTGAGCATACTGCTCGAAATTCAACTTTTACGAGTTGTAGTTTCATCTCGTTGAGAACAATCTTCATATTGGTTCTTGTGCCTACAGTGTAGGCTTAGAAAAATAAAAAAATAAACTAGCGGAACTACGCTCACTGCGTGAGCTCCGTTCCGCCAGTGATATTGGGTCCGTCCGGTTAAGGGGTCTCATTCAAGAAAAAGGAGTTATATGTCCGGGTAGAAATGCGCGGAACGTGTTTTGCGAAATAAAAGGTTGTAAATGTCAACCGCTGCGCGGGTTGAAATCTGGTAATT
>JACMIF010003291.1:0-12422 GCA_014805445.1 Diplogasteroides magnus
AATAAATTTTAGTAAAAAATTTTCCGAAATTTTCCGAAAATTTTCGGAAAAAATTCGGAAAATAAAATTTTCCGAAATCGGTCGGAAAATTCGGAAAATTCGGAAAATCGGAAAACGGAAAAGCGCATCCCTGATTGGAATTTCTGATGATCAGTCAAAGGCTAGTTCAACAAGACAAACATATTGAAATCAATAAGCGTCTATTATTTACCGATACGATACTTTCCCCCAATCCAAGGATTTGTCCAGACTGCTGTCCAGTTGCAGATGTAAACAAGTTGCCTGAAACTCATTCAACTTCGTGAAGTTGAAATATTGATTGATCTCACTTCGGGATACTGTAGCTTCATCGATTGGCATAAGGATTTTCCACTCGAGACCACGATCGTTCGGTTCAGGATGCCCTATATATTTTTAAAATCTGAGTACGGTAGTGATTTAATTATTACCTTGAAAGCCGCTACGTTGCACAGCCAGTTGAGCGTAAATTCAGTATAGGCTTCATTTACCTGAAGATTGTAAACATAATAATCTCTTTTTTCTACTAACCAGAGTAAAGTAGACGAATTTCGAGCGTTCTTCGCTTGCTGGAAGACGTTCAATGATTGTTCGAGTCTTGTTGAGGAGTTCCTGAATTTTTGAATTTATCGAAGTGGTTGAATTGGACGTCTGAAAGAAAAGAGCACCATTAACATGATGATGAAATGGAC
The DNA here is from genome assembly GCA_014805445.1 of Diplogasteroides magnus. Taxonomy (NCBI): domain Eukaryota; kingdom Metazoa; phylum Nematoda; class Chromadorea; order Rhabditida; family Diplogasteroididae; genus Diplogasteroides; species Diplogasteroides magnus. The sequence goes on from JACMIF010003291.1 coordinate 711, forward strand.
ATTTACGCCGTGATGTTGACGACAAAGATAGTTCAATAGTTCATTACACCACTGTGGCGCAATTGTCCATGACGAACTTGTCTTTCATTTGAACTGAACAACCTTATTGAACTCTTCCTTGACATTGATGGTGGTTTCTTTCTTCTTCGTTTCTTTCTTCTTATTCATAAACGCGTTTTTCATCCCGGGCGCAATGAATCCTACACCAGCATAGACACCGTTTATCTGAATATTTGACTGTTTTTGATTTAAAATGTGATTGAGACCTGCTTTCCAGTGAACCGCTTCTTGTCTCTTTCATTCAGCACCAGAGGCCCTTCGTAAAGATCACATTATTTTAGTCAATTCGCAAAACTAACAGGACAATAGCTATCCCAGTGAAATTTCTTGCGAATAAACCACCCGTGAAACATATTCCAACCTTCTTGTCCATTACTCGAAAACTGCAAATGTGTAGTAGATGTAGACAACACAATGGAGTGTGAAGTAGACGAGGAAGATGTAGATTACTGTGGAAGTACAATCGATTGATTGGATACAATGGGCACAGCGACTGAAGAGACGCATTCCTGAAATCATATTTCTATTCGGATTCACTGCGTACTGACTGACTGGAGAGGTCGTCAAATGATTTAAACCGTGGGTGAAACATATTAGAAGCTTCACGAGAACGCGAATATGGGTTGCATTAAAGAATGAAAATTGAAAAGTAATTGAAACTAAACGAAGAAACCAATGAATTAAAACATTCAGTGAAAACAAGCGAAATTATACAGTTAAATTTCCGTCATAAGACGCGTGAAACACATCCCTTGGCTTGCGAAATACTTAGCGGTTGTGACCGGGACCATTGGTCTGCATAGATCAAGTGTATCCGAAACAATATCCTTTACGGGAGGTAAAACTTGCCGAGAGAATAGGTCTGTTGACTGGGACCATTGGGATTGCATAGATCAAGTGTGAAACGATACCGAATGGGCGCCTTTCTAATTGCATTCGGGAATGAAAAGAAGTTGATGAGAGAAGAAAACAAGAAGAGACGAAAGAGAAAACGAGGTGGGAGAATGAGAGAGGGAAAGAAAAGGATGAGACCAGACAGAGAGTAAAGATATGAAGAGCGATGAGAAGAATGAGAAAATTATTAGGATGGAATAAGATGAAAAGGGAAAAGGAAAGAAGAGGGTCAGACATGAAAAGAAAGAGAAAAGAATGAATACTCATCTCCATTCTTACTTTCCCTCTCTTCTTCTCATCCACACTTATACCGGTTGGTTGAGAATGAACGAACAAGGATTTACTCCCATGACCACACACTAAACAACACACTTGACGAATTTACGCGCCACCCATCCATACAAATACGAGCTGGGTACAACTTTCTGCACTGCTGCGGCTAGTTAATTCAGGAACATTGATTTTTAGCTGGTGCCAAACTGAACTCCTTTTGAACTACTAGACACGAACTACTATGCTTACTGTTGAGCAGCAAAGGTAGAAATAAGGGGAGGATTAAGAGAATGAAGGAAAGAAAGGAACGAAAGGTCAGTTTTAACCACGTATGAAATGAAAAAATATCCAAGTTAGATATGCCTTGTTGCAAAAGAAAAAAAGAAAAAAATTGAATTATGTAATATTGAACACGCCCAGGTGGCATATTCCAAGTAGTCTGAAGCGCTATGTCTAGCCAGATTTTAATAAACGTCCGGGAAGCCCTAGAAGGAATCCAAATCCGTCCGTAGGTATCCCTGGAAGGGGTCAGATAACCTCTCCTGAGAGAAGGAAAGCGATATACCTGGTGAGAGAGACGAAGGGAGAAGAAGAGAGAAGAAGAAGGTGAAGAGGTTCACATGAGAAGAGAAAGGACAAACAAACAATAGGGATTGCGTGTGAAGTGAGTGCATTGAGATGATTTTGAGACTCGGAGAGATTGCAGATTTACAATTGACAAATGTGGGAAGGAAGGTATAGGTACTCTTTTTGATTGTTTGTTTACTAAAGTGATGCTCAGGAACATAATAACGAACAAAGACAACTAGCTTATTTATGAAACACTGAAACATTTTTGAGATACATGTTTCATACTGTTGAAATATTATTGTGGGAAACAAATTTGATATACCGAGTAAACACACTCCATCTGGCTGACGACTATGCACTCTCAAATTTGCGTGCTATTTCGTCGTTTCTCTGCCACCATGATTTTGAATAGTTTTCACGCTCAACATATGGAGGCTTACATTTAACCCCGATCACCAAAATATTACGAGTCGATTCACATACGAAAATAACTAACCGTTTTCGAAGAAACAAGACGCTTTTCGATATGAGATACGTAAAGATTTGGTGTTTATGTGTTTATTAGTAAATTTTGAAAAACTAACGAATTTTACAAACCGTATCATTATTTACCATAACAGTGGAAGATAAAAGATGCATGCGAGAAGGCCAAGCGATCATTGATCTATCAAGGCGCTGGACTGAAATATCCTCAAACTTCTAAAGCTATGGCAGAGTCTAATCCGGGTCGAATATAGTGGATATGAGACTTTCGCTAATCTTACGAGAAGCCCTAGAAGTGCCCACCAAAACACTTGAATTGTATCTAATAAGAGACTGGGCAAAAGGGGAGATCACAGACAGATAAAGACTTCTCCAGCAAGATAAGAGTTAGCTACAAGTGATTGGAAGTGTTCCCTTATTGAAAAAGGTGAAGATGGACCGGGGTAAGTGGAAAAGAACGCGCAAGAATGCCACAAATAAGTAGTTAAAAAAGGACGCAAAAAATCTTCTCGTTGAAAGCAGCAAGATTGGAAAGAAGCTGTAAATCAACGATGTATTGCTGATAGTGTCTAAAGACAGTAATAGACGGGGGACGAAGGAGTGGAGATAATGTTGGCAGTAAAGTACTTCCCCCACTGGTCTTCCTCTATGCATTGCGTCTCGTCGTGACAAGTGGCCCTTCAACCGGTCACAGTAAATACCCAACTATGCGAGTATTGCAAGTTACACAAAATATGAGGGAGATGATTCCCATATTTTTGTGTAGAACGTTTTTTTTTCGGAAATTGCAATTCCTTCTTATTTTTGTCAGTTTACAATATCAGGAGGTCTAATGTTCAACAATATTTTTTGGGCGATGCAAATGACTTCAAACAATCTTCTTGTAATGAAACACAGTTATATCGGTTTACTGAAACATATTTATTCCTGTTAAACGAACGATTGCGATCTTAATAAGGTATAGATTGTGATAAATTTATATGTTCTTACGATTAGATGTGATTTAATATTCTTAAATATGTCCAGATATCTTTCAGAAGACCTTCGTGCTCTTAGTGCAAGTGAGAGAAGATCTCGTCTTGGAACTTCGGTCGCTCACAAATCTTCTGGTATGTTTCAGAGATAGAATAAAAGAACAATAGAGAGAAAGTGATTGCTGAATAAAAGTTCAATCGACCTAAAATGATTGCTAAGTACCAGTTGTACAGTAGATTTTCCGTTATATAATAATCAATTAATCAAAAAAGAGTTGTCTAAAGCCGTCGTGAATTATCTATTTTAAAAATATTAAGAGAAGTGACTCCTCTCCCATAAACTCCCTCTCATCCGATCCTCCCGTCGTGATGATCACCACGTGCGGGGATGTTATTGCGGTTAGTATATTCAGTGGGGAGAAAGGCAGGAGTGGCATGATTTTTTTGAGTCGCGACAATTTTGATGGCTTTGTGCATTTCACCATTATGGTGCAAATGTCCACGACCGTATCCTTCTTGCAATCTGTACTCGATCCGCTAAACTTCGCACCTATATGTCATGAACTACTGCTTCATAATGCAGAGTGGGACATAAATTTCTTCTGTGCAATGACAATATGAAACTGATTCTTTATTCCAGTGTGCAGCCGAATCAATGTTGGTTGTGAAGCAGATCTCGACACTTGACCGAGCGTTTTCGTTGAAGTAGGTTTTATCACTGTTCATTTATGCACCAATGACATTTCAAAAAGAGCAATGCATGAAAGAATCGTTCTTTATCCTTCATCTTTGTCTAATAAATAACTTACATCAATCATAATCGGCTTCTACAGTTAGGGTTATTCCTATTTCAGAACTCCCAAGAACATCAGGTCCATATTCTTCTTCGGTGGAAAGGATTTGCTCATACTGCTGGAGTCCGCAGAGATATTAAGATATTCAACCGGACGACTTGATAGGTTTTCATTGGTTTGAATGATAGCGCTTATTGTTAGCGGAGTGAATTGCATAGGATACCAGGCGTTCAAAAACGGTAAATTTGTCGTCATTCGCCTCCGCCGCGCGGTCATCACACGCCATGATAGACGACCGCGCTTCGGAGAAGAATGACGACAAATTTACAGTTTTAGAACCCCCATAGGATACCCAGATCGAGCGCGAAACTCATGCACCACGGAAACTTGCGCAAAATAAATTTACTAATCAACATTATGGCGTAAATGTTCATTTCATATTATATTCGCTCCTTCAGTTTCCTCAAAGTTTCTCCACTATTTCCCCGTACTCTGTGGGCGAATGAACTAATGTCAAGAGTGTTCGTACTGGCACCGAGGTATCATTTCACAATTGTTTCTTCACTTTTATGCTTTTCAGCTCGGTAATTTCAATCCCAATCGGTTCTCCACTGGACTACGAAACCTATGAGGCTGTTGAGGTCATTCTATCTATGAGTTTATAGAGCATACAAGTAGCGAGCAAATAAATGAACAGTTATATAACAAGAGAGGTCTTGGCGAAGAAAGGATGTCCTGAGGGCTGAATTGACATGGAATTACGTTCAAATCTTTGTGGTTCAGATTCTCGACACTGATTTCGCAGCTTCTATTGACGACAATCGGTTTATTATCTTTAGCAAACAACGACAACACGCGTGGATCTACAGAGAAAACGAGCCGAGGTACCGCATTCCAATCGTAAATGGTTGATATTTACGAAGCCAGCGAAAATCAATTGCGAAATATTCATAAGTAAAGAAAGTGACTGTTAGATTTCAGCCACTAGTAATATTCCATCGTTTCCATTTCACTTTGATAAATCCGACTCAAAATCCGATTTCATCATTTCCCATCTCATTCCTGTTGTTAGAAGCCCCGAATGGACGTTTGCGTTTCCGAAAGACGAGTACACCGTTGACGTTGCTGCAGCAGGTGAATGACTTGTATTTGGTCCCGCAACGATTTCTCTGTCTTTCAAGGTGGGATACTGTACTCGTTGACAGTCGATGGGATTATTACTCAATGGGAGTTGCGTCCTCAGGGGTAAGTGATTGATGTAGAGAAAAACAATTGGTATAAATATATAGATAAACGCAATTGCTCCTGAACTTGTGCTATCATGTATAAAACATGACAGAAATGAGCGACTGGGACCAATTATCGAGTCCAGAGTTTCTGTAGTTCTCTCCCATCAGCAAATCACTATTTTTAAACAAAAACAAAAACATTCAGGAGAAAGCGACGTGCAGCCGTGTTTCGTACAGCACTTGAACACTCGGTGCGACTGCTGCAGATATTTGACAGGGTCATTTTACATTTTCCGTATATTTATAAAAATTATTATTATTTCAGAAATTCGCAATTGCAAGTCGAAAAATGATATGTTTCTTCGTGTTCAGTGGTCCGTCATAATATGTTTCAACAGTAGAATAAATTTATCCGGGTGGCAGTGATAGTTTTCTTATGGAAAATTGTAATTAGCGACATGGCTAAATGCCTTAAAATTGATACTCTAGCGTAGCAACAGTGTAATTGGCAATAATATCAACTAATAATGGATAGAGGAATATTTTTGGTAAAAAGGCGTTTAATCAAGTAGCCAAATGTGCAAGAAAGCTGAACGGTAAAATTCGCTAAATATCCTTCTCTCATAAAATTCTGCGAGATTTTCGAGTGAACATACGGAATAGAAAAGATGTTCAACGTCCGTTAACATTGTAAGCGTGCAGGAAAGCGGTTGTGAGGGAAACTTTAATATATTCTAACATTGGTGAGCACTCATCGAAGTATTGGGATGTTGTACTTGGGCTTCTTGGGAGTCCATGCGGGGTCGTTCAGCGCACGCCACTCATCGAATTCGTCCTGTAATATTCATCCTCGTGCAAATTATGACAACGTTGGTCAAATGCACATTCATTGTTTTTTTTCTGAATTTCTTCAGAAAATGTAATTAATGGGTAATAGCAGTTATGTTTCAGGATGATTTTATAATGCCCATCATACCAAACATTTGATCAGATCATCTTGCTTAGGGGTTCAGAAACGGTAAAGTTGTGGTTATTCTTCTCCGCCGCGCAGTTGTCTATGAGGGAATGAGACAACCTCGCGGCGGATAAGAATGATGAGAAATTTACCGTTTTTGAACCCCTAATTTTGAGGCGAGTGACTCACCCATAGTCTCGCACTCTCCCTGTCGATGGCCTCCTGTGAAAGTTTCTTCGCGATCAGTCGACGTTTCCACTCGGGGATGGGCGCGTTCGTTTCTGAATAGGGAACCGATGTAATGAAAAGGTTGCAGCCTTATTTTATAAAAGAGATCAGGAGCTATGATAATAAAGCGCATCAAGGCTAGAAAGGAGAATATTACACGCGTGAAACTGAACATGTGCGGGTTAGTCTGGAATTTGGAACTTATGGGTTTACGTTTCCACTAGGGTGGGCTGTGCAGACAAATCTGTGACAAATTCAATGCGTTGTCTGTAGACAATGACGCTCGTTGTCTGCAGACAACCACCATTACTATCTGTGCTCTCTTACTGACCGGTTATCTAAGATGAGCGAGAGAGACGAACTCACAGATGCGAGGAGACATAAATGCAATTCGAAGCAGTCAAGAATAATTTTTTTCGGTTGTTTGGTTGAGAGCGGTCCTTCTAATTTTTGGTCTGTGCGCATCTGCGAATCATTCTCTCTCGCTCATCTTAGACAACCGGCCACCGTCGTTGTCTACAGACAATGCATTGTCACAATTTGTCACAGATTTGTCTGGACCGCCCACCCTAGTTTCCACCACTACACAACTGTCCCTAGCAACTGTCGACCGAGATGAGACACCTCGAAAGACGAAATAATTTTCCTTTACATTTACTAATACACATGGAAAGAAAGGGAAAAACTAGGAACCAAAAATTACATGATTCTCTCAATACTTGCCTCTGTTGTGAGTAGGCGTGTGCTGGAGGCAGAATTCAGGAGAAAGTTCCATTCGAAGACGATCGATCTCTGATTCAGTCTGAATGTATTTGATATTATAATATCAATGCACTATCTGCGAGGTACTGTGCGACATCTTCAAAATGGTTCTTTATCGTCGTTGTGAAACCTATTGCATTTTGTTTGGAAGAGGAGTTCTGGATGATCTTTATGAAATGGCTGAAACATATCCATGAAGGGTTATACTGACCCAAGCATACATCTCCTCCGCCTTCTTTCTTCTGTTTTGGTTGACTCCACGGATTCCTTGTTGGTTGACGCTTCTGAATAATGTCTCCTCGTTATAATGTATTCGAAACTAAGCCTTATTCCTCTGACTTTCGAACCGAATTTTCGAATTTGCCCCTGGCATTTTATGGAGACAACGAGCAGAACGACTTACTTCAAGTCTTGCACAATGATCTCGTTGAGGAGAGGTGCTGCGAGGTTGGATCCACCGGGTCTTCCTGCATCTTTGGTAGCCATGCGACGCATTCTCTCGACAACTGAACGAAAGAATCAATCTTGCTTTGACAGATCAACATCAAAGAACTTCAACAACAACAACTAAGCGGTCGTCACGTACAGATAACCATCAGAGTTTGAAAATCGTTAGAACTATGGTAATTCTTCTCCGCAGCGATGTTGTCCATAAGGGGATGAGATAACAACGCGGCGGAGAAGAATGACGACAAATTTACCGATCTTGAACCCCTAGTAATGACTTCGCATTCATTGCCAGTCGCAGGAGATTGTTTGTTTATGCGTTCCAGCTGAACTATTACCCAACACCTCATTTTTCTATTAGTAAGCTGTCTGAAACATATACTAAATCACGCCTGAAGGCCAGAGGAACGACGAACTAGCACGTAAAATGAGAGAGAGATTCACAGTGTCAAAAATATAACAAATCGTATAACAGTTCAGCTAGGATGCATATTATACATTCAGAATCTGAATTTCAGATACCTTCAGGTGAGTGCACCCTTTCCCTTCCATTCGTACTGCCATTATTTGATGTTTCTCGACGATGCCCTTCTTCTTCCTCCTCTCGATTCATCTGCTGCTCCTTGTCCTTAAAGTTCCCGTCCACAGAAGGGAAACATTCAAATTCGCGCGCAAAATCGAATGTTTACCTCAAACGTGGGTGATTAAACCGAGTCATATCTCCCCAGAGCATCGCACCCGAGCCGGGTTTCAAAAGGGACGGGGGAATGGGCGGAGCGGCCATCCCCCCGTCCCCATTGGAACCCGGCTCGTGTGCGATGCCCGGGTAGAGTAAGAGGAGGCCATCGAGAGTCGATTCGAGACTGCCCAAAGCTACAGTACCGCGTTTGAATCGCGCGCGCTTGCAATTTTTTTATATTTTTATTTTGAACCTTTGATTGCTTGCCAGAGGCCAGGGAAAGACTTTCGGTCACTTTTTCTTTCGATAACATGATATTGGCGCCGCAGTAGTTCGTAAAATGAAATAAAAAAGGGGTAATTTTTTCTATGGACAGGTACTTTAAAAGATTTCAATAAATTCGACATTTTTGCAGAGAATTTTAGCATAAAGATATATTGAATAAGAAATGACTATATATTATCGTTTGATGATGACAATACTCATCAGCTAACCTTTATTACTCTGTGCAACCTCCTTGCTTCCTCCGGAGTGATTTGTTCGTACGACCCGTACTCCACGTAGTCGTACTCTTGATTGATCTGTAAGTTTGTACACATGGATGTTTGCGCCCCTTAATCAGTGAAACAATGTTCGCTCATAGAGGAGTGGAGTGCGTATTGTTTCTTATTTTAAGCCCGGTATGAATGGGAAATCAAACTTTGACAGATAATTTTCGTTAAATGTCTGTATTGGAACATATTCGAATGAATCCGCACAAATAATATTTTTGGTTTGTTACCTGTCCGGGCGTTGTCGCATACTGTCGGAACGTGATGTTCGATCTCTGAAAAATCAATTGGCCCTACAAATTGCGCTTTTGTTATTTACTGCTAATGGTTTTCACAACGTTAGTCAAGTTTTAGTCGTTTAGGCGTATAATTTCTTCCCACCACCCCAGTAGTCTCCCCCACAATGTAATCTTCCTCGCCTCCCATGGGCAGGCATCTTATCAGCTCAGGAATGTGCAATGTCTCTCACTACATTGATAGTGGCACTGAGAGTGCAACCAAAAGAATTCCTTTTACGTCATCATTCTCCCACTCTGCTGTTATCTTTAGGTCGTTATGCCAGACCACTTCAAAGAGAGTACCCTTATAATCACTGGGAGTCCACAAATTAACGTTGCAGATGGAATCTCCTCGCTGTCTGTACTCTCTTATATTCCGTTGTCTCACTTCGTCATTGGAAAACAGCCCGGAAAGAAGAGAAGCAGAAAAGAATACGAATTGTTTATGGGGAGGTACAGGCGGTAATATGCAGAAATAAGAGAGACAAAAATAGCAAGGAGAAGAAAAACTTGAAAGTTTTGCCGTTGTTAACCCCAATGATAAGAATTGAAAGGCTATTTGAAGTGAATTGTGGTCGTAAATATGAGCGAGCTTTGATCAGCAGGCATTATCTGATTGTGAGTACGCCCGCACTATGGTTGACAGTTTGACTACTGTATGAACTATATTTTTCACAGAGGATATATTTGCAAATATTTGTTTTCCTTAAACGTAGCGCAAAAAGTAGTCAAACTGTCAACCAAAGCCCACGTTATAATTAGCGCTACAGGAATATCTACTCTGAGCCTTTAATTACCGAAGATTTATTAGGAATTTTTGAATCAATCACAATAATTTTAGGCAAGAAAAGAGCTCACCTTAATCCTCTCCCTCGCCTCATCAAATGTCATCTGTTCATCCAGGATGGTATCCAGATCGTTGAGTATTCTGCTCTCCTCCGTCGCTGTGTTCAAGCGTCGACGGGGAGCAGCCCGCTCACGGGCTTCGCTACAATTGTTTATGATCGTTATTATCTCTAGTTTTCTTTCGTATCCAACACCCATTGACTCAGACCTCCGTTACCGAATATAAGGAGGTGTTGAAACATAACTCGAAACAAGATTATTCTTTCCGTACTACAGGGGGTTTATGAGAGGTGAAACCTATTCCAACCTGGGCTGAATGTAGACTGTCGATACGTGTTCGTATGGCGGAATGGGTGGCTGATAGTGGTGGTGTCTCACAGGCTCTACTGAACTGCGACGCGAGCTGTTGATCGGTCTGAATATTATAGAATGATGCAAAAATATAAATCATCCTGTAAAGCAATTAAACGTCATGACCTTTTATCGATATTTCACCTTCTCTGGTTTCGAATACATTAGATTCAAATGCCCATGACAAGGGAACGGAATCAAAGCAGGAGTGCACATTTATATTGTCTAATTCCCTTGGAGCGAAATAGACGACAGAAAAGTGCACTTCTGCTTGGATTCTGTTCCCAAGCCATGACCTAACTGTCATTCGCTACTATTCTCTTGCACACCTCGCGGGACTCGAGCTGATTGGCGAAGTCCGATGAGGAGGACGATCGTCGATTCTGGAGACTGGTCTACGAGGAACGATGTCCTCTTCCGAGCGACGAGAACCGCGCGAAGAAAGACGATCGACCTAAATGTCTATTTTCCACCTATCGGAAACAGTGATTCCGTCTAGGGCTTCGAAATCGGTTAATCGTTAATTGCATTTGAATTTCGTCTATTCTCATTCGTTATCGCAATGAGCCGACAGCACTCGTCAAATTTATTCTTTATCGACGATGTTCTCGTCCTATGAACGAATATGTTTCATGATAACTTCTTCAGATCGTTCCACCGGCAACAATGTTCGTGTACGAAAAAAATAGATGTTCAAGAATCAAATAGCACCTCATCACTTTCGTAGTCTGGTTCGTCAATGATACGCGTCGGAAGGGTGCTCACCCGATAGCCTGAAACAATCTTTAAGTGTTCTGAGACACAAATCACGGTTGAATTAGCGGAGCACTAGATATAAGCTGCATAAGCACTCCGTTACGCTCCTTTCAAATTGGCAGAAACAATGAAAATAGGAGTCACCACTGTCGGTTATCTTGGGCTTTCTCTGTGCGCGGATCGTCTCGTAGTCTATTGAGGGCTCCTGAACGTTATATTTTGTAAAGGTTTTTGGTTTTCCCAACTGCCTCCAACGTGGCATTGATTTGTTATTCTTACGGCATATTTATGAAGAAGGTGAAACATATTCATTACTACAATCTACATCGCAAGACGATTATTGAAAAGAAAATATATCTTCTTTATATATAAGATGAACAATTTGTTAGCCTTGCGGCAAATTTATGGAAAAGTTGAAATTTTCTATTGATTAATCCACACCTCTTGAAGTCATAACATCGACATTATTGCAAATGAAAGTGATTAAAACGAGTTCCGTGTATAACCGAGCAGGGGGGTGGCACAGTAGTAAAAAAATCTGAATTTTTTTCTGTGAACTCCCCTTGGGAGTGATACACTTCA
>JACMIF010003292.1:0-15033 GCA_014805445.1 Diplogasteroides magnus
ACTTGGGGTTACATAAGATTAATTGCAGGGATTTTTAGAAAATTTCTGACTTTTCCGGTACCAGGACCCTATCAATTGTCTCATAGACCTCGTGTTAAATAAAATAAAACATGCCGAAAATGATCGAGCAGCTCGGGAATATTGAAGGCGACTAATTGCGCTCCACCCAGCAACGAATAGAAGTCCGGCAAATCGGGAATGTGTTGACGGAGATATGACATCTCAATTTGTGTTCAGTCAATATACCAGGACGTCCGGGCAGTAATGTTTTTTGTTTGGATGCATTAATTATGTCCACTGCAGTTGGATCCTTACCGTATTATCCATGATCATGGGGTACATGACCTGTGTTACGCCCCGCGAGAAAAGCATTGACAGTCTCTCTCCAAACGAGAAGAAGGGAGCGGATAGGGATACATCGTCGAACATTGTATCTGTAACAGAAATAATATAAAAAATTCAGTATTTGATGCAAAATATTGTACGATCTCTTTGAAAGGAAGAATGCTATATCAGCTAAATAATACCACATAAAATATATTAAAATATATTTTTAAGGTTCGCGTCGATCTCCCATCAGGCAGCGTAATGCTTGAAACGACCCTGGAATACTGTAAAATTTGATTAACCTGGAACGAAGCTCGGTGGCATCGGAATGGCCAATGATGTTGCCACGAGAGAGTTCATGGGGCATGCCTAAACATATACAAACGTTCGTTCTCCAAAGAAGCTGTATGGAAAGTAGAAAGCTAGGGATTTGCACGAACGCAGCGAAAAACGCTTTTATTGATTTTCGCAGCGAGAAGTGATTCCCATATGACTTCCTTAGCAGCTGTATCTATATTTGTTTCATGAATCATCGTCAGACAAATATTTTCCATTTACCAATTTGCTCTATAGCAAATAGTGCACACCTGAATGAGAATGTGCTTCTTCACGTTGAGCTTTCTGTAGATGTAGAAGAATTGTGTACCGAATCCTGCAATTAATAATTTTTGTAATCCACGAAAATTCAATAAATCGACCTTCAGAAATGCCAATATCGTAGCCCTCCGAAGACTCCAGTGGTTTGAGGAATTGATCATATTGCTCAACGATATCTAGAGGAGAATATGCGAAATGAAACAGTGATATTTAAAGCAGGGCATCAAATTTAAATACTATTCTCTTTTATTCCAACTGACTCGGCATCACATCATTTGCTCATATTTTACCATAACTCTTTCAGTTTTCCTTTTAATTATCCACACCAACGTTTAGTTGCTTGTATTACCGAGTTAAGCAACTTTCCTTTTGAGAATGAATCTTGAAAATAAAAACTGACGGAGTTATGAGAGATTCAGTGATTTTGCGCTAATGATGTGATCCCATTGGACTCTTTCATTATTTGCATGGTGTTGATCATTAATGATCTATACAATGCTAATGCGATGAATGGATAAATAATGCAATGGAACCTTCAGCTTGATACAGCATTTTGTCTTTCATCTTCTGAATGAATCCCCACCCGACGAGATTATTGTCGCCGCTCAGTGGGTCGCCTGAACTTTTCATTCGCATACTTTTCAAAAGACTAAACTATAGGGTGTCGCTATCGGAACCAAAGTGCAACTTTTCTGTCTGTGCGCATTTGTAACTCATTCTCTCTCGTTCGTCATAGTCAACCGGTCGCAATGAGCGGACAGACAACAATGGTGCACTTTGGTTCCGATAGCGACACCCTACTAAACTACCATTCAAAGCTCCGTCAAATATCGATCCCGGGTGATTTGTTGGGACGAAAATGGTCTGTATTTTTGCTTTAAATAAGTTTTTAAAAGTTGTCTTACCTTGTTGGACTTGTTCTTGCTCAGTCGATTTATAATGCCAATTTCGTCAATTTCTTGGACAATCGTGTGCTAAAAGTTCTTCGTGTCAGTTGCGGCACCCAATTTACAAAAATCGTAACATCACTCTGGCGACTGCGAACATCATTCCATTTACTAGGGTTTCTAAATCGATAGTAAAATGCATTTCTCGCTGGTTTGATTCACTCGAACAGGTTGTCTATCGAACGTAGAAATTCTCCGCGAAAATCAGACGAATGAGAAATACCGAATTAGAAACATTGCCACTTACCACTTCATGTCCGGCATCCACCAACACTTCAGCCAGTCTTTCGAGGAGTACATAATGAGTCAGGGCGTAGGTCGGGTTGATGATCAGCACTAAAACATTCCTTTGTGAAATGAATATCAATCGGTTCGAAACAGAAGATGAAGCCAGTATTACACTAATAATACCTTTGAGGCCGCTAACAGCTGCACAGATTGAAAGGAACAGTGGAAGTAGCCTCATGACGACGACGGTTGATTTCAATCTTAATTTCGTAGCCACTAATTCAGCGAGAAGAGCGATTGTCTATCGAGAACCATTTACGCGGAATCAATTAGATAAAACCTATGTTCCTGGGCATCAGTGTAATGACGGGACAGTATAATGCAAGGATGATGCAAAATGACACCGTGTTCAGCGTACACTCGGCATTGTTTCGATCCTTCCTTGTAATCAGGGATTTTGTGAATTTTTGTGCCAGTTCACTCGAACCATTTTGTGCCTGTGCCCGTTCGCTACCCATAAAATGCATGAGACAATTGAGGAAACGCTATTTTCGTTTCACATTCAACTCGTCTGCCCCTTGTAATCTCGTGCAGGTTCTTGTGATTTCTGCGTAGAGACAGCCGCCGCGAGGAGACGAACGACCCTAAATAGCGTTATCAGCTTCACATCCGCTTATGAGAGTGTGCCAGTGTGCCATTGTGCAAAACGTGGTGGAATCTGTGGCGGAGTGCTCGAATCTTCACAGTTCCAACTTATACACGCTTGTCACCGAATTAAAACCGCACACACACACGATTGGGCATTCTTGATAAATGATATTCCCAGTACGAGCCTTCAATATGGCGGACGACTGTGCTTTCTCATTTTTAGAACCAAACACTCGTACGTATACAACATATTCAGAACGGCCTATTTCCTAGATAACTTGGGGGTTAATGACAATCGGGCAGTGGTAACATAACCACACAGATGAAGTTGCTCGTATTGGCTAATTTTTGAACAAGTGAAGTCTTATAGAGGGTCCAATAAAATAATTTATCATCTACATCATTTCGAACGCCATCCGGAAGATATTCATGGAAATTCGTAGCAATGGACATAGGACTATGCATGTATTGTGAGTAGTTTTCAAGCACAAAAGAATACGAATCAAACGAACAATGGGATGTAAATCGTAGGTTGTTCTCCCATGTCCTGTAGTACATTCTTTGGGCTAACAATGAAGGTACCTACTAGGTACTACCTTGAAGCTACAAATAGCGCACGAAAAGATCTTTATTACGTGATACAGATGTACAAATGTAGCCATGAGCACCTAAACACGTGCCTGAACACACTTTCACGCACAATTTCAGTAGGGGACAATTACGTCATGGACATTAGTGCCACAATAGTATTTCTTCCTTTAGACAACCCACGAGCGATGCTCCTTCCGGCCGACGCTATTCGAATTGTGCTCCGGTAACTAAAGAATTTTAGCCTTGTCACACTTATTGAGCTGGAACCCTCTACCTTAGGGACGGAGGTCGATGCTTCAAAAGGATTGATTTTCGATCGAGATTTAAGTCTGAACAGTCGCTTGAAGACGTTTAGGAGCCCGTTTCTGAAATACGTGACTTATTTATGCGTGTTCATCAAAAAGTTGTACACTTCGAGCCTCAAATTTTGGTGAAGTCAAATCGAAATAATTACCTGTAATCGGAAATTCCGAAAATGATGATAATTGCATCGATGAACGGAAAGAATGTTAAAGCAAACGCAACCATCTGAATCAATTCTCATTGCATCTATCCGAGATGGTGGGAAAGAGAAGACAGTTGCGCCATAATGGTGATAATTTGGAACAACTGCATTCAACATTACCTGTGCAAATGTACACACTGAAGAAACTTCAAACCTCCGGCGAGTAGGGTATGGACAAGCGCATAAAGGGAGCTGTAATGACAACAGCGCACGGAAGGTAGATGAGAGCGAAGGGGAAGAGGAGCTGAATATAATATTTTCAAAATATTAAATTAAAAATATCCAACTGTAATATTTTGACAGAAATCTCATTCTTTATAAAGTCTGTAACCACAAAGAACCTGCAGAAGTAGGATGAAAAACAGTTGTTTTTGCATTCTCACTGTTCGCGTGCTGCCCGCATGGGTGGTCTCTCTGCAAATATTTCATATTTCCGAACTCTTTGGAGTATTAATTATATTTATAGGCTAGAAGCGATACTTGATATGCCTTGTTAACGCTCACCTAATGTTAAGCTGCTTGAAGATGTGATAAGAACAGTAGAAGATGACCGAAAGACACGCTAGGAGCATGATGTTGAAGAAAGATAATCCGAACATCGGCCGTAGACGAAGCGTGGACTCTTCAGTCTTAACAGATGAGTTTATTCAGAGGTCTTCATTTATTGATTATTTATTCGTATACTTGAGCAATGAGCCTCAATGCAAGATCCAGGTATACCCGACAGCAGTGCTCCTTTTCATACATCACCTGTGCATTTTCTGATGCTATGAAGGACATACGGAAAATCATCAACAACCATTCATTTACTTCGAATTGAAGATAGATTGAATGAGAACTGACCCAGTACAATCCTCCAATCATATCCTCTCCCATTCCTGGATAGTGCTCGTCTATGAACGGTTTTGTGTAATTTCTCAGTTCATCATCTGCGCCATACCCGAACCAACAGTTCCAGAACCTCAAATTTCGCTAAATAATGTGTACATTCTTCTGGTGAAGTCACCACATTTCATGCTCGGCTATGACAATGATCACCAATAAAAGTATGAACCATGGTCGGTGAAAGAGGAGCGTGTTTTGGGACCTAAAGATATTCTTGTGAATCAACGATTTAATTATAAATTCAGTTACTTTCTGATTACTGTATAGCGATACAGGAAGTGGAACGATAGAAGAACGAGTGTTTGCGAGTGAATCGTGGCGAATACACAAATTGAGACCTGAATGATGATGTTTATAGTTCGTATAGACGGAACGACGACAAAAAGCACTGCATGTTCAAAAATTCACATTTGATCTTTGATGTATTGATTTCAAAAACAATTATATGGCGGTATGAACTTCATACTATTATGTGAAGTGAACGCAGTGAGGAAGTTTCCGACAGGTCACTATCGTATTCGTAATTTCACGAACCTTATCATTCCACCATCCCGTTGCGAACATAACGAATGCATCTCCGTGAGGGCCAATGATCTGAAAAATGCACGCAGATTCATCTATGCTGGTTCCTAAACTTACCGGTTGAGTTATCAAGTGTACGATACTGAAGAGTACGTCATTAAGAGCGAAGATGAAAAGGAGATATCTAAATGTAGAATAGTAAACAAACATTACATTGAAATGCAAATTACTTGTACGATCCAATCCTTTTGGATGAACAGAAAAGAATTAAATACATTAGTATGAGATTGACGACGCACGAAATTTCTATATGCGTTTTTGAAGATGTTCAAAATATTAATACTCACCGAAATTAATCACTTCAATCGACGAAAAACTGTACATCATTTGGGTATTATGCATATACGCATAAGATTCCGGGCAGAGTGGAC
This sequence comes from Diplogasteroides magnus, assembly GCA_014805445.1. Classification (NCBI taxonomy): domain Eukaryota; kingdom Metazoa; phylum Nematoda; class Chromadorea; order Rhabditida; family Diplogasteroididae; genus Diplogasteroides; species Diplogasteroides magnus. Next base: position 5,682 of record JACMIF010003292.1, read on the forward strand.
ACTGAAAAATATATACAAAACTTGAACAAAACATAATTTTCCAAAGCCCAAGGGAGCGGATGCCAAAAACATATTATATCTAGATTTCCGTTAAAGATCATTCTTTGGTACTTCGGCAGTGGTATCTTTAGAATATACGGGAAAAGTACATAAATAATGGCTACATTGCGGGAGGATTAGGGGAAAATAATGTTTAAAATCATTTCTTGAAATTTAACTGGAAAGAGAATGATCAGTTTTCAGTTCTTTCACAGTCAAATTCAATGATTTTATTATGAAACGAGAGGTGGGATTTCTGTCTTGAACTTTTGATCTGTGATGTGTACAATGGATACTACAAACAGTGACCAAAGCACGAAGAGGTCGCTTTGACCACTCTTTCAATATGTACGCATGGAGAATACAATAAAGTTTAGAAAGACAAGAGTACATACTTGGTGATCCCTATGAACTTTCCATACAAATTCTTTGGGAAGTGGCAGACAATGCAATCCTCCCACACTTTTCAAGGAAAATATGAGTGGCTTTAAAAGTACGAAGAAAAATGTCACATTGACGTTATTGAAATGTTGGCTCTAGTGCGGTTTTGCGCTCTATAAGGTATTATTGAATCTCATTCGATGTTAACACCTCACTCGCTCTTTGGTTCTCGTAGAGCAAAATATTCAAGGCGGTGAAAATCATTAGTTCCAAAGGAAAGACAGTTAACCAGTGAACGCATCACTTGCTCGAATTTCTCTTTTGGCACGTTCAAATCACGAAAATATCGGCTTGTCCGTTTGTTGAAATGAAAACGCACTGATTCCGTCCATAAACAAAATACAGTATACTCATGCATGCCCTAATGTTTTCGCTGTAATACACTTCCGCTCTCAAGGGATCCTGCAAGGGCACGTAGATCGTGCACTGTCTTCGTTAGTGATAGCTTCATGCGATATCAAGTATGTTTTGATTAGGGTGATGCTAATATGATCGTTCCCAGGGGCAGACATCAGAATAATAGTGGGACTAACATTTCAGTGCATTCTCTGTGTCTATGCGATGATTGTTATGTAAAGGCATTTTAAGCGGGGATTAGAATACTTTTCTGGGTGAAATATATATGTACATAGGTAGATTTCTCGATATTGCTTGGAACACAGACCACATTCACTTGCCACCGACACGTAGGCAATTACATATGATCACTTGCGTACGCCATTATTATCGTATTCTTTGTCTATTCTACCCGTTCTGAGTGTTTCTCAACTACAAAATTCTCTCATTTGTATTCAGGTTTGTTAGACTAGTCGAGAACATAAAGACGCCCTTAGTTGAGAAGGAGGGGTTTATCGTATTTTTCGATCCCAATCTAGACCATTTGTCTTTTGCAATTTGAGAATGATAGGCCCGCAAAAATGAGGGATCATGCGGAGAGTTTACAAAACCAGCAGAAGCAATGTGCAAATTGTCTGATTGATGGCGCATACGTCTATTTCACCATTATGGAGCAAATGATCTTGGCGCTCTCGACTCTAACCAGTGGTAACCACCATAATCCTCCTCATTCACAATGGTGTTTCCAGAGTACAGGGAGCAATTTTTCGGGGATTGGGACAGGAACTGTGGCGACAATTAGAGAGTGAACGGTCAATGGCGATTGCTATTCTCTTTGCATACACGGTATTTGCAAAAAAACTAACAGATTCATCCTGTCACAAATGTAAACAGTGTAACAAATGGCACGTACAGGCAACGGGTGAACAAGAATGTGATCTCAAAAAGCGTTTTGCAATTTGTTTCAAATAAGACTATAAGCGAGGGAGCAAAATTTAACGACCCTGGTAAGTGTATTTGTGATGGGCTTTCATTAATTCGTGAGTGCCTTCAGTCTCTCGCATTCCTCGCAGTCATTCTTCTTCACAAAGCAAACATGCGGATTCTCGATGTTGAATCCGCCACGAGCCACGATGACAATGAGGAATTTGACTTCCCTCTTGAACTGCTTCGAGAGATCCATGCGCATCTGAACGTTACTTATTAAGTGACTCTGTCAATCTAATCTACGGATGGAATATGAAATCTTCTACCGCATCGTAATCAAAAAAATTAATCAATATTTCCCACCTTCACTCGCCCTTGGCTCTTTGCCAAGTCTTCACTTCCGATGACAACGGTCTCGGTGCCATGCCTGTGCGTTTCCCACTGGAGCTCGACGCTGCAACAATATTCTACTAATGCTGCTGCATCTTAGTACTTTTCTGTCAAAATTAAATAATATCTAAAACGACCAAAGTCTAACTTCAATCAATAAAAACAAAAAAAACCTCGGATTCTCAGCTGATTCAGGAATTCTCGCATCGAATGTCAATTCCAACGACATGTCCTGCCTGAGCATCCACGATGCAAGGCCGATCTTGCGCAGTTTCTGAAAAGTTCCGCGTTTGTAGAATAGTCCTATTTCACGGTTTTCATCGGAAAATTGGACGCATTTGTATCCGAAAAAAATCAATTTTACGGATGGGAGATTCACCTTGAGATAGAACTTGATGACTCCCTTCTCAGGCGACTCCGCGACGAACTGCGCGCAGTCGGAGCAGATGTCGTTCTCGAGGCGATATTGGAGGGTCTTCTACAAGAACATTGATTGGTATTGATCGAGCTGTTATCGATTGATTATCGATTAGTGGCACATTTGTGACAAAAACGCCGGCGCAGTGAATTATTTCAGTTTGTTCAATATGAAGGGAAGGAATATCGCCGATCTTAGGACTTTTGATTATTGAAAACACCCCTACCATTCTGAAGAACTGCAGCAGATTGCACTGGAACGGGTCACAGCACGCGATTCGATGGTAGTCGATGTGCAGACCGTGTCTGCAATGATCTGCGTCAATTCCGCGTCCGTTAAGAAGATATAAGTCCATTCAACGACCATTTAAAGGTCACAATTTCCACCTCAACTGATGCACTTTTCCCACCTGCACGCGTGCTCCACGATGCCCCTCGAAGGCAGTTCGGCACACGTTGTCAAGCACTGACAGACGTCCTTCGGCATGGGAATCACGTGATTGAGGTACGGAGTGGACTGAAGCAGAACTGTTTTTGTTCTATTTTATTTTTCTATTTCATGTAATATTACCAATGAGAACGACTTCCAATGTCATCCTTATGTGCAAATATTCAGACAAGAGCGTCATGATCATTATTATTTGGTGAGTTGTAGGTGAAATGCATCGTGATAACCACGACAATGATGGCGCATCTGTCCATTTCACCCAGATGTGTCTTCCTCCCGTTCATGAACCAACCTCCTTGAGACTGACGACATCGTGAATGATGCATCGATTGGAGATGGCCCACCAGATCTCGGGTGGCAGCACGGACAACGCGCAATCTTGATCGAGATGATGATGGTGGTGGTGATGGTGTTCCTATAAAATCGCGATTTCGAAGTTGGATCGTGATTTTAATAGTTCAGGTATTGCATAGTATTAGCAGTCGCACAATAACTGCTCAGGCAATTGCCTTCCTATGTATATCCCTAGAATCTGACCTCTGATGCGAGTGCTAGAATTTTTTAAAAAAACATTTGAACGTTTCGTCACTCACCGGTTGATCTTTCAGGTGCAATTGGCACTCCCCGCAGTCATTCTCTCCTCCTTCGGTGAGTAGATCGAACAACACGGAGGGATCACAACAGTCTTCACACGTGAGCAACATCTTCACTGCATAGTTTCATCTTCAGTCTTTAGATTGATTATGATCATTGGAAATTTCTGCCACAATAATGGCAAATACACTTCAGCGAAGAACGGAAAAGGATAGGAGGGTGAGAAAAGACAATAAACGAATTTAGAAGCAGGTATTTACTCCGTAATGACGACACACATAACGAACACTGGAGGTGGAAGGGAAAGATACAATCGTAATAAACACTGAGCTGTCTCTCCGAATGATGACTTCAGCAAAAAAAGACACAAAGGAAAGGACGCGCCGAGCAGAACGGAGTAAGAAAATGAGATAAGAGGCAGAGAACGCCAGAGGGTGAGTGATGGCTGTTGGGACGTTGGTTAGGGATGGTATTACGGAATGAATGCGTTGTCGAGTAGTTATCTCTTGCGCATCCGCTCCCAAAATGCACTGACAGAGAATTCGCTTCCGTTTCACAGCATGATCTAACATCCTACTTGCCTACTCCTACATAGTACATGCTTGTAAGGGAAACACCATCAGGTCCCCTTTCCCTGCATCAAGTAACAATGAATATCTTAATAAAGAGAAATGAAGAATGCTCAGTGAAGCAAAGAACGGAGCGGACGCTCACCAGTAGCTTGCTGCACTACAAATGAACGCGTGGCACCCTTTATACCAGTGGCACTCGTCTCTGGTATTTCTAGCATCTTTAGCAACCTTTCCTCTCCTCCTTCCACATACTCTCTACCCTTCCTATCTCCTCTCACCCCCTCTCAGCCGCGACGCGTCCTCTACGCGTTGCGTGTGGGGTGAGACGAGAGATGATACGAAGGGCCCAAAAAGTTCACGTGGTAGAGGAGCGGGGAGGGGAGAAAGGTCTGCGGAGATAGGGAGAACACGGCTAGAGGGAGAGAGAGAAGATAAAAGAATGAGAGAAGGGCAATTACAAAGGTCGCGTAACCACGGGCGCAAGACAAGAGCGTCAAGAAAATTTGTGACATAATGGTGAAATGGACAGGTTAATGGCAGTGATTTGTTGGCGCTTTCGTTCAAATCACCGCTATGCGGACATTTCATATTGTTCGGACATCCATTCGGACATCGATTCTGACAATGGTGCGATCTGTTTCGCATTGATATCCGCCGTTCTTGGGAAGATACAAAGGGAGAATAAGTGAGGAGGGGCCTGCAAGCTGCGAAAATGTGGACCAACCAATGTCCGAACAACTGAAATAAATAATTGTAAATTATTCAGACATCAACTGATGTCCGAATGGATGTCCGAAAGACCGCTTTGCATCGATAAAACTGGGTTGAAGGCCGCTTCCCCTCAAATATCTCTGTTTCACGAACATAGCCGAAATCAGGGTGGATTGCGGTGTCCGATCAGGGCAAAAAAGGGCGAAGTCCGAGAAAAATGTGATGTCCGATGACACCATGTTTTCTTGACGGAAATCAGTAGAGGGGACCAAAATAAGCATCTTTTCTTAGTAACACTTTTTCTGAATGTTTCGAAAAAATTGTGAAAAAGATTTTTGTTTCCGGCGGGATTTGAACCAGCGCCATTTCAGGGGGTCTCGACTCCAAACATTTCCGAAAATTTCTTTATGATAGGCATGAAAATTTGCTCTTTTAACTTATCAGGATTGTTGATTGGGTCCAGGGGCATCACATATCAAAAATCTGCGGGAGGCTTTTTGGATATTTCGGAGATATTTGCGGGGAAGCGCCCTTCAACTCAGTTTGATCGACTTCCTGGCTATATAGGTTGTCCAATTTGGGTGGAAACTTGGTTTTGAACATAACTATTGATTCTCTATCGAATTATTATACGACATATGGGTTAATTCGAAAGTTTGAAAAACTGATCATTTATCTTTGAACTTTGACGAAAAATTATCAAATCGCGGTTGAAGGGCATCCCATCCCTGGGGATGTTACCCTGAAAGTTTCAGACCTTGGGAAAATATTGTGAAAATTGCTGTACCACCCCCTAGCCGGACTCCTCCGTTCTTACAGAGAGTCAGAGAACACAACCTTCGTGAATTTCTTCCTCACAATCAATTTATTTATCTTGCATGCTGCATTTGCTCGGTCCATTCATTCTTTAGTTTATCATTCTCCCCATACCGTCGTTTCATTCGCCGTGGTGGCGCAGATGGTAAGTGGTTGGCCCAACAGGCCTTAGCCACTCGCTGGTTCGCTGTCCACCCGGTGCGGTACGCTGGTCGACCGTCTAGTCCCGTCTAGGGTCCGGAGTGCAAGCACGATAAGCACGAAACGGGCTGATCACCCGAAGTAAACGGCTAAAAGCTGTAAACGAAAGACTCGAGCAACAAACCACTGGCACGATCAATCGTCGTGGATTCAGTCAATCCGGAAACAATTTCGAAACCCGGTGGGCGTGGGTGGATTAATGAAAATGTGCACACAGATCGCACCAAAGTTTTTTGCCTTTTGGCTTCTTCTGTATCTCTTTCTGATTTATTCTTCGTGCACAAAATGAATAAGAATTATTTCAAAACGAATAGTGAACTTGTTCGAAAATATTTCTCTGTTTCTCTTCGCTAAGATCCCCGTATATTCTCATCGGACGACCATGATTAGAATGGAGGGGAGTGGAAATGGTCGGCCAATGCTATTGTTATTCTTTTTTTTCTGCTCCCCATTGCGAGCGGTCGCTCTCTCGCGTTGGTCATTCGCGTTGGTCGACCACCGGACCTTTCGGTAGGTCAACCAACGCATTCAAATTTTCGAGAGAGCGGCCGCTCGCAATGGGGAGCAGAAAAGAGAGTGAAAATTGCGTTGGTCGACCATTTCGCCTCCCCTCCACTCTATCCTTGATGTACACGATACAAGAGCCATGAGAAACATGAGACTGTGGTATCTAACAGTAACGGATATCGATACTATTCACACACTGTACGAGGATATTTGATTACTTAAGTGTTCGTTGTTCAGCGAATTTTCGTGTTTCAGAAATTTATTCTCACGAATAGTGATGAATTTTCTGTTTGAAGAGTGTTAATGTTACAACGACAAAGAACTTCAGATGAGAGACAACGACGTCAACGATATTTACACCATAATGGTTACTCATTGACCGTCAATTCCCCCATGCTTCTCATGTGTGAACATTTCAAAACTGTATTCAGCTTTATTGGTTAGCTTGCGAGAATTAATATCAGTGAGTGGGATTGGGAAGGTAAGGTTGGTGAGTAGATGTAGTTTGATCGGGAGGTCAAGGGTCAGTGTGGGTTTCTTCACTTCTTCGATTTCGACCCCTTGTCGCGACCTGAAGTTTGTAGTTTGAACTTTCATCTTCGTAATTTGTGGTCTTACTCTTATTCAGCGGCTGCACGGCGGACGACGGCCTGCGGATGGTGATGCTCGCCTGAAGACTTATCGATTAAGAAACCCTGTCAACGACCGCGACGCATAGTCACACGCGTCGCGGCTGGATACCCACATTGGGTGTGTGGTAGGCGCTGGATCCAGAGCTTGAGCCTGTCTGGGGCGTTGTCATCTTCTGCGACTTTTCGGGAGTACGGCTGTTTCCTGAAAGGAATTCCATGATTACTGTAGCTCATAAGGGCCAGACTCACTCTGGGAGCTTCCATTGGTGAACGAGACGGGAGTGCGCGGCGCGTCAATGGAAGTGTCGATGTACGTGGACTGCAAAGGAACATCGTTGACCGCAGCGCGTCAACCCATGCGTTGCGGTTGCGCTGTCGTACTCACCACGGATGCCTTGTGCGGCTTCTCCTTCTTGCGACGATGGCTCGTGTTGCTGTGTGCCGAAGAGGAGGACGATGTACTTCTCTTCGAATCCTCGCTCCTGTTGCTCTTCGAACTCTTGAAGGGAATATTTCGGTTACGGTATCTAATCGATACCAGTCACCTGTGTGTCCAGCGCCTTCCACAGGAGCTTTCCGTCGATTGTGAGGTCAGTGGGCTCGAAATCGATTTTCTTTCCGGGATCGGTCTAAGAGGGTTACGATAGATCAGGTGGGTCAGATATTTGGTCAAATTCACCTTGATGTAGAACTGCACTTTGATCTCCCATTTCTTCTTGTCTATCAGCGCTCCCAGTTTCAGTTCCTTGGTGACGATTTCTGCTGGAATGATCATCTACCGTAATCAGGACACTGAATCAGGGAAATCGTGGTGGGACCAATCGACTGACCCTGAGGATATCTGCTTGGGTCATCGACAATAGTGGTCGAAGTAACGGGCGTTCTCTCCAGTTGCTGCTTGGTAGGCTGTATTTTGTAGTTTGCACTTTGTAGATTATAGTTTGATCCTTACAGTGATTGCAGGGGCGGGTGTGGCGCTTCGCTTGGGGAAGAGACGGGACGAAATCTCCTGACATTGATCTTGTATGCCTATAGTTTGTAGTTTGATACCTTTGCGGTCACGATAGGCGATCTGGGCAGCGAGCGAGCAGGAATGGTTCTGATGGGCTGCAAGGGATCAAGCTACAAATAGGGGACTAAATACTACAAGCCCCTACAATAACCCCAATACCGTACCGTAGTCGGTGTCCTCGGTTGAGTGGTGTTGTTTGTTGGCGGAGGCGTGAGTGTGCGAGTCCTGAAGGGAATGATACCGTAACCCGTACAATCAATAATGTTCACGGCGCCAAAGGGAACAATGCGCCCGGTGCCCTGCGCAGAGGGAACCTGCAAGGGATTACTGTAGGCGCCGTTTCTCAAATGACACCAACATCGCTGGTGAGACAGTGGTGTCGCGACCGGGATAAGGCGGCAGGCTGAAGGCCGGGCGCTGAGAGGATTACGGTAATCGACTTTTCCTAATTGACGCCACTCACCACTCTTTTTGGAGCAGGGGACTCAATCATGGCCGGGATGGCGTAGCAGCTCTGTGTCTTGGATGGCGATCTACATGATTACGGTAAGGTCAGATGAGTCAGATCTTGGCTCAGATACCTGAAGCGGGCGTCCTTATGTCGCTTTCGCTGTACGGCGCACGAAGGATTGGCCAATTCTTGAAAGATCTTCGCCTCGCGCTCGCGCCTGAATGATTGCCGAATTCGCGTGCTGCCTGCCCCAAACGAGTGCTGCTCATATCTCGAGACACGCGAATGGTGCTGTCCTACATTTGCTTGTCGGCCTGTGTAATGTCGGCGAGTGGTTGACGTGGGGGAATGAAGGGTGGATTCGTGGCTCCAGACTGTCTGAACATTGCCCAATTCGCGTGCTGCTCCCAATGCGTGACACGCAATATGTGCAGTACCTGATCGCCTCCTCCCTCTTCCTTCTCATTCTATCGTCCCTTGCATCATTGCTCCTCTCGACGCCCGAATCTTCGAACACGTTGAAGGGCTGTTTCCTGCTAAGAAAGTTTGGGATACGGTAGTTGCAGTAAGAATAGATACTCGACAATCATCGTAGGGACAATGGCGCCCATTGATTCGTCCCTCTGCGGATTGAACGCCTGAAGACAAATATTTGACTATACCCCCAACCGCAACGCTTGGATCAACGCGTTGCGGTCACATACCGCCGGTGTGTCCGGAAGCTCGACATCTCGCTCGGATGGGGCTGGAGAGTAGATTGGCAGATTGGCGGCCGCTCTCCTACGATGACGTCATCGATCAAAGATCATTGATCAGACTACAAACCCGAGGGCTGACGATGGCCGCTTCTCCGGCTGC